>PITA01010215.1:0-73152 GCA_004023965.1 Spilogale gracilis
TTTAACACTCGCAAAACAATCAACGTGATAGAACAAATCAATAAGAGAAGAGAGAAAAACCACATGGTACTCTCAATTGATGCAGAAAAGGCATTTGACAAAATACAACATCCGTTCCTGATCAAAACTCTTCAAAGTATAGGGATAGAGGGAACATTTCTCAACCTCATAAAATCTATCTATGAAAAACCCACAGCGACTATCATCCTCAGTGGGGAAAAACTGACAGCCTTTCCTCTGAGATCAGGAACAAGGCAAGGATGCCCACTCTCACCACTACTATTCAACATAGTGTTAGAAGTCCTAGCAACAGCAATCAGACAACAGAAAGAAATAAAAGGTATCCAGCTCGGCAAAGAGGAAGTCAAACTCTCTCTCTTTGCAGATGACATGATACTCTATGTGGAAAACCCAAAAGACTCTACCCCCAAACTACTAGATCTCATACAACAATTTGGTAATGTGGCAGGATACAAAATCAATGCACAGAAATCAGTTTTGCATTCTTATATACTAACAACGAAAATATAGAAAGGGAAATCAGAGAATCGATTCCATTTACTACAGCACCAAAAACTATAAGATACTTAGGAATAAACCTAACCAAAGAAGTCAAGGATCTGTACTAGAGGAACTACAGAACACTCATGAAAGAAATTGAAGAAGACACAAAAAGATGGAAGAGCATTTCACCAGGGAGTCTTCCTCTCCTTCTGTCCCTCCCCTGCTCGTGTTGAGCTCTCTCAGGGTCTCTATCTCTCTCCTCTCTCTCTCTTTCTTGCAAAAATAAACAAAATCTTTAAAATTAAACAAAATCTTTAAAAATTTTATTTAAAATGCATTTTATATCTCTAGTATTTGTTAAACATAGAACTGTAAAATAGAAAAATTAGGAACCTAAGATCTGAATTCTGACTCTACTGTAAGTTGATTGCATGGTCATAGACAGTGTTTCTAAGCTGAGTTTTCTTATTTAGAGAGTGTAGATAATTAAATCTTACTCTGCTGATTTATGGAACTGCTATAGAGAATCAAATGTATTATGTATATACATATATGTATAATATGTGTAGTGCATTTTGATATGTGTGTATATCATATATATATATATATATATATATATAAACCTCCTAAATGCAGTAAGGTGCTACATAATTATTTGTAAAGTATTTTAATATTTTCAATAGTGTTCTAGTTATAAAAGGAATACCTTTCATAGAATAAAATTATAAAAATGTATTGATTTTTCATTTTGAGCATAAGATAGCTGGACTTGATATCAATATTAGTTTTCCGTATTTGTACTGATTTAGCTTTGCTGTTTATCTTATAACAAGAAGACTTAATCTGAACATAGTTTTATTCCATTGACTTTATTACTTTATCGAAGCTAGTAATTATACTTCTAGTGTTTCCAGACCAACAACAAAAACAGTTGAACACAGTACAATAAATATTGCTATGAAAAACATTTGTCATAATAATGTCCTAGAATCCCAGGAAGATGCAATAAACCTCATTTACCTGTAGTTTCTTATGAACGGCCTTAGTTCTGTTTGAAGCCAAAGAACAAGGTGGCTAGTGAAAAATACTTTAATAGCTCATTCTTCTGAAATAGAATAGAAAATAGAAAAGAGAAGGTCCTAGAAAGAGGTATTACATTTCAGCTCATACAGAAGTCATGAAAGCAGATGATGTGGGAATGTACTTAGTTCTGCAGTTCTGTTTTGTATAAGAGAAATAAATATTAATAAATACTCATTATCCTAAGAAAACAGCTTTTTCATGGGTATAGAACAGAACCTCGTCTCCCCCCAAAAATGCCTGAGTGAGCATGTTATATTTCTGGTTGCCCAAGCAAATTATATCTTAATTTCATGAAAAGAAGAAGAAGAAGAAAAATGTCTTTGAGCACTGGAGTGGCTCATTCATTCATTCATTCATTCATTCAATAAATCCAATCATTCAACCAATGTCTATCATTAAGTGCCAGTTGTAAGCTAGGCAGTATGCTAAACTTTATTACACCATGGTGAATAAGGTAGACTGGGTTCTCAGAGATTACAGTCAGGTAATGGAGAAAACTGTTTAAATTTTTTTTTCAGGTTACAGTTTCTGATAACTAGTATGAAAGAGGAAAAGGCATGCTTCAGGGAATAATATGGAATGTGATGCCACTTTAGTTTTGGTGTCGGGTAAGGGTTCTTTGAGGGAATGACATTTGAAATGAGATCTGAAGCCTGAGAAGGAGCCGGGAACAGCATTCCACTGGGAAGGAACAGCATCTGTGAATGTGTACAGTAAACTGAAAGAAGGCCTGCATGGCCAAGTTGGAGGAAAAGGGTAAAAGTGATACCATAGAACATTAGAGAGGTTGACAGTGGCTACATTATGTGGAGCCTATTCACCCTGATGAAGAATTTGGATTATATTAAACATGCAAAGGGAAGCTGTCAAAACAGTTTTGCACAGAAACAATGATATTATCCAAATTTCATTTCAAATACATTCTTATGCTGCTATGTGAAAATAGATAGGAAATGTGCAGAATCAAAACCAGAGAGATCATTAGGAGATTCTTACCTGGTCCAGCTTTGTGTGCATGAACGGGCAAGTCTCACAAGACTTTCTTCTCCAAAAGGGTTCTGCTCTTGGTTTAATGCTCTGCTGACTCCATCTTGAAGTTATTAATAATTTTTAAACAGGGGGCCTCACATTTTTATTTTACCTGGGACTCCCAAACTATATAACTGGATGCTGACTGTTAAAGAAATCTAGTTGCAAGATGGTGTTGCTATACACCGGGATGATGGTCCTGGGGGTGGAGAAATGTGATCTCTATTTTGCAGATGAAATACAATTAGAATCAAATATCAGACAGCCATCAATATGAGCTTTAGGTTTGGTCCATGTTGAGCATTCTAATTGTTTGTACAATATTAACTTATGGAGAGCAACACATATCCCATCCATTTAATAAATACTGGTTTTCAAAAGATAGCTATTGTTTGCATCCTCTGTTAGTAAATCTGAATATTATGTATCTGTGATATAAATGAACTCTGAAGAGTGTCAAACATTAGATTTATCTTTCCACTTCACTAATATCTATTGAGCGCAACGCCCCAAAGTACATGAAAGGCTTTGTGCTGGGAACTTAGAGTGATGCAGTTGTTATCAATTAAGAATTTGGAATTTAGGGGCACCTGGGTGGCTCAGTTAGTTAAGTATTTGACTTTGTTTGGCTCAGGTCCTGGGGCCCAGATCTCATGGTCCTGGGATCAAGCCCCATGCCAGGCTCCACGCTCAGTGGAGAGTCTGCTTCTTCCTCTCCCTCTGCCCCTCCCCTGGCCTGTGCGCTCTCTCTCTCTCTCTCTCTCTCTCTCTCTCTCTCTATCTCTATCTCTATCTCTATCTCTATCTCTTTTTTATACATACATATATAAAATATTTTTAAAATAAAAATAAAATGTTGGCTAACTGAACATAATAAAATAAAAAAGTAAAAATAAACTGTAATTTAGTTGAAAGGTGAGACTCAATAGCTATAGCACAAGGAAGAATATACAGGAGTAACACAAAGGAGAAAAAAAGCAGTACTGTAAGGGAGTCCATCTGTTCAGAAGCATCATTAGAAGTTTTATCAAGTGTTCTGCTTATTTAACAGGAGTTCAGTATTTTTGTCATGACATCAGAATACGGAATGACATTATTTTGACATTTCATTTTAAGTAAAATCAGGTGATTTCAGGGATTCATAGGAGATACCTCCCCAAAAGTAGTAAGCCAAAAGATTTCCTAGTATATTTGAAGATTCCATGTAAAAGATAAATATTATTGGGGCACCTGGATGACTCTGTTGGTTAAGTAACCGGCTGGATTTCGGCTGAAGTCATGATCTTAGGTCGTGGGATGGAGTCCCCCATCAGGCTCTGCATTCAGCATGGAGTCTGCTTGTTCCTCTCCCTCTGTTCCTCTTCCTACTATCTCTCAAACTAACAAATAAATAATAAAATTTAAAAAAATAATAAAAATGTAAAAGGTAAATATTATTGAGGGTCTTTAAGGAAAAAAATTCAAAATACCTTTCTATAGTCCCTATGAAGTAGAGTAGAGCTATAAGTAAAATGATTCTTAGTAGTCATCATCAGAGTTGAAAAATAAACCCAGAATTTTAACCAGTAGATGGAAAGCTAATAGAATTAAGAGATAAATGGAAGCATTCTGGTTACTGTACAACAGATTTGTCTTAAATTTAGCAAGTTACACAAACTGCAGGCAAATGTGGTTGTCTTCTATGTAGTATGGAGCTCTCATCAGGGAAAAGCTGAGTTTGATGACCGACATTCCAAGCGAATGTCCCAGAGGAGAACACACACACATATACTGCCCCCTCCCACACACACTGAACAGATTGTTGGGCAATGGAGGGGTGTACCAGTGCTCCAGAGACAGAGGCCTCTGGCTCTGAAGAGCTTCACTTGTCATGCATCACAGCCTTAAGACCCCAGACATTACATCCCAAGACATTTGTTACACTTTCAGATTTCATGATTTGACTGTGGGCAGAACCTCTAGCTTGTATCTCCTGAGACAAACTCGGGGCTCTGGTTTGCCTTGCATTTAATCTTCTTTTTCAAACCTGCACCTGTAGGATAAAGTAGTTATGTCCTCAAAGTGCTCACTTTTAAACATTAAGGCAAGAGAAAATGGCTACTATCTCAGGCCATACCAACTCATGTAAATAGGTTCATCATCTTAGCCCTGGACATCCTCAAAGTAGAGTCCTAGAGCTATCACCTGCTTTCACTCATTGAGCCTGAGACATAACACAGAAGATATGAAAATAAGATGAACTGGTGGGCCAAAGACATGGAAGACATTGAGATGTTGTGATATAAACTTGGGAAATACACATAAGTCTTCGAGTAGGAATATTTCAGGAAAGGATAGGAGCACTTTGAGCAGCCCCATCTAGCCACTGAAATATAAATATACTTATTTCAGCTTTCAGGACTGCTCTCTTACTCTCTAACTGTAAGCATTCTCCTCCTATCTTCTCCCTCTCCAGTCCTCCTCTGTGTTACAGCCAGTTTACTCTCCAAAACTCATCTTCCTCTTCAGAGCCTTCAGTGACACTACTTGATCAACAGATGTAAGGACATCTTTCAGCTGACATTTGAGACTCTTTCTAATGTCACTGGAGCCTATTTTACCAATCTTACTTTTGTTATTCCTTTACACTTACATTACCTCTGGGTCAAGTGGTTTCTAAATACGCCCCACTCCCTCTTCTTACAACCTCAACATCTTGACTTGTGACATTCAAACAATTCTTCTGACTCTGTCCTCCCTCTCTAATGAAATTCTGCTGATTGTTGAAGGAATTAGTCACTACCTACTCCAAGAAGTTTTGTTTATTTTTCTCCATCCAGTAGGATATTTTGCCCCTCTGAACTAAGAGATCATCTAGTTTACACCTGTGTTAATATATACTGTGTTAATATGCCGTCTTGATACTTGTCTTTAATCATCTTTCTGCCCCTAGCCTGGTTATAAACACCTCAAGTACCACACTTTTATATCTCTCTTTCCCTCATAGTGCCTACTCATCATAAAATAAACATTTAACAAGACTTATTGAAATGAGTGGCTAGAAAAGAGTGGAAGAATGGATTCTTTTCCCTATTCTGAGATTATCCTCCACAATCATTACACTTCTAGCCAGACCTTATGGAGAGCCCATTCACTTAAGGGAAAACCAAAAAAACAAAAATAAAATAAGACAAAAGACCATAAAACAAAACAAAACAAAAAAACCCATCCCAAATGTTTGATCCAGACTGCCTAAAATAATTGAATGTATTGTACTGTCTTTGGTCGTGGTGAGCTTCTTTCATATTTGCCAATCCAAGAACCAATGATTGGGATAATCACATAGGCCAATTTGCCTGTGACAGAGCTGGGGTTCATGCCTGTAATTTTTGATACCCCTCTCCCTTTCCTTCTCAAGAGAGTTCTGGTTTAAATGATAAATTATAAGGTCACTCTCCCTAAAGACCATTTCCATTGACGTGTGAGATGACTCACCTTACATGTTATTATTGTATTAGTTTTCTTAAACAAGGTAATGTAGAAGTAAAGTGGGTTACCATCCCATCTATTTCTTCTCAAAGCTTCAGGTTAATCTAGAAAGCAAACCAACCAACAGATAGAAAAGCAAGAAAGGAGAAAACCAAACAAAACAGAACAAAAAAACAAGTACCAAGTGCTAAGCCATTTGAAGTAGGAAAGGATAAAACATACGGCTCAGTATCATTGGGAGAGATTTTCTTATCCTTTTTTTCTTTTGTCTCCAAGGAATTCTTCATTAGACTCAATTTAAGCCTTGAGTTTGAGGTTTTGTATTCTCAGTTGGTAAGCACACCTATTAAAAAGCAATGTATTCACATTAACTCCCCGGCTCCAGCAGGCTCTCTGTGTGTTCACCGCTAGCGGTGGACGCGACGCCAGGAGAACCTGACTCCTGGTGCAAAAGGATTAAAAAAAAAAAAAGTCAAGCAACGCCAAACACACACACACACACACACACACACACACACACACAAACAAAAAACAAACAAACAACAACAACAACGAGAAAACCCCACATCATTCTTTTCTATACTCTGTGGTTTGTTTTACTTAGGAAAACGGCCTGGTTTTACCCTGCAGCACGCATTCATTACAGTGATCTTTGACTGGCAGATGCAGAGTAATAGGATGCATATTTTAGTGCTTATTATAATACCCTGTCCAAAAACAACTTGACAAATTTGTGATTTCGACAATATCTCATTTTGCTGGCTGCAGTGCTCTGTGATTGTCTGGCCCACGTGGCTTCCAGATTATGCATACCACCAATACTTCTCATTAAAATGGCCACAGTTCACCAGTTTCGGTAGCTTGGAACGAACTTGGAATGAATTATTATACAACAAAGAGGCTGCTGTCATGCAGAACAAAAGACAAGCAAAAGAGAGCTTTGGCTTAATGAGGCTAAGTGAGTGTCTCTCCTGCATCACAGCTACTTGACGGCCTTTGAGCATGGATTTTTTTCTCCACAGGCCAAAACCTTTGGTCTATTATTTTGTGTTTATGCACCTTGAGGCTAATATACATTTTAATATGCTGCACATGGAGAAAAAAAATCAGCCATTAGATTAGAACATGTGCACTCCCTGTTAAATTAATGACAACCGAACATAGAGATAAATTTAGGTTTTCATATTTAATTATAGCACACTGCAGTACGTTTAGCAAGGATAAGTTGCACTATTATTATGCTTCATTTTTTTGACATCTTCTCCTATTAATGGTGCAAACTTACCCCCACCACCACTGACACCCGGTGCCATGCTAACATCTCTCTATAGATCATCCTCTCCTCGGGATCACCCAGTCTTAGCCACCACATTGAAAGGTATCCTCTTTTATTTGTTAAATGTAGTGAGAGAACTAATGCTATTTTGGCATCTCAGTGGAATGAATAAGAATGTGATTTGTAAGAAGGTGATAACTCATCTAAGAACATATCAGTTGTCACTTACTTGTCCTTTCTGCATCAGATTAGAGGGATGGACCCAAGTTCTCTGTCTTTCTGATCTACCATAAGCACAAAGCACAGAATCTGACTCTGAATAGTTGTCTCACTATGACTCAAATGACCTGTGTGTAAAGAAGTAATCACAACAACCTCCCAATAATCCTGTCACTCTTTGGGACTTCTCTCCATTGATTTAAATTTATTTGTTACAGAAATAAGAACACTTATTAAAAAGTGCAAGTTGTGGGGTAATAGATGTCCAGTGGTCTTCAAAAAAATTAACAATGCCAATAAGAAAGATTATGAATAATTGCTCTTCATTCTTTCAATGCTATGAAAGCAGGAACAGATTGTTAATACAACAGAAATGTCAAAATGGACTTTTCATGTAGAATGACCTGATAACTTTTAGTTCTTTCTGTTTGGGGGCTGTGACTTTACTTTTCATTGGTTGAGTGTAATTGTTCCCTGCTACATGTGGAACATATAGTTTAGTTTACTTCATCTGCCTGTTAATAGAGTTCCAGTTGGTTGCCCACAATGTAAAAATTCTTCTACTATCCTTGTGTAAAGCAGAAAAAAAAAAAAAAAAAAAAAAAAAAAAAAAAAAAAGAAGCATTTGCCCATGTGCCTGCATTAAGGGAGCACACCTATTTCTTGTTCTTTTGCTTTAAAAAGTCACATGAATTAGCACAAACCTCAAAGTCAGAGAACATTTTTCCATAATCTGAGAGTCAAAAATCAGCTTTGGGGTTATCCTAAGACAATCTCTTATTGGACATTTGTTTCATGGTGATACATCCTGGGGTCTATGACCGGAGAAGCCTAGCAGGAGTAGTAATTCCCATATAAGGAACATCTGTAACTGGGGAAAAGCACCCACAAGAGGAATCACTCAGCATTTCCTGGTGGACAACTCTTCCTGACAACACAGAAAGGCAACTGCTACATGTTCATTAAGAATAACTCTCCTTGGGGCGCCTGGGTGGCTCAGTTGGTTAAGCAACTGCCTTCAGCTCAGGTGGTGATCCTGGAGTCCTGGGATCGAGTCCCACATCGGGCTCCCTGCTTGGCAGGAAGCCTGCTTCTCCCTCTCTCACTCCCCCTGCTTGTGTTCCCTCTCCAGCTGTGTTTCTCTCTGTCAAATAAATAAATTAAATTAAATTAAAAAAAAAGAATAACTCTCTTTGCCTAAAGTCTGGTAGTATGAAATTTACAAGAAAACATATAAAAAATGGCCTTACAAAGATGGGTTGTAAAATTCATTTTTAGAATGCTTTACTCATCTCAGAAACTACACTGATGAAGTAATCAATAGATGACTAGCTTGGTAATATGGTATGGTAAGAATTTCCCATGATTAAAAAGAACTGTATTTTAATCTGTAAATTCTTGGCAAACTTAAATTCTAAGAAAGCCCTTGTGGAATATAGATGAAGATTGTATTTACTATTTTATAGATGTTCACACTGAGTCACTAGAAAAGAGTCTATCTAATTGGTACAGTCACTGGAAAATACTAAAATTTCTTACTCAAGAGTCTTCATTTAGGGAGCCTGGGTGGCTCAGTCAGTTAAGCATCTGGCTTCAGCTCAGGCCATGATCCTGGGGTCCTGGGATTGAGTCCCAAATCAGTCTCCCTGCTTAGAGGGGAGTCCGCTTCTCCCTCTGACCCTCACCCTGCTTGTGCTTTCTCTCTCTCTTTTTCTCTTTCTCTCTCTCCCTTTCTCTCATAAATAAATAAAATCTTAAAAAAAAAAAAGTCTCCATTCATCCCTGAGGTTTATTTCCACCCAAGGACAATGGATTCAGAATTTCAATCAGCAGTAGTTAGTGGCCATCTAGTCACTTTTCTAGGTTTATTCACTTTGTAGCTCAAAGATTTTATGCTAACTGGTCAAGAGTTTTCAGTCCAAAATACCTTGGCCATTAGACATTTCAACATATTTAAAGTAGATGCTGAGACATTCCAATTCTTATATAACTGTTTTACCAAGCAGGATTTCAAAAATATACCTTGTTGCGAACATCCCTGGTAGAAAGAAAATCTAATTTTTTAAAATAAGTCTAACACTTAGGAAAATACATATACACCGGCCCTAGGAAATGTTCATATTAAGTCAGAAAAAAGGCAAGAAACCAAATTATATATAAATATAATTCCAGTTTTGTTAAAAAAATGTGTATGTAGACAAAAAAAAAGCTATAATGACATCCATGTATTAACAAACATTTCTGAGCAGACAATCTGGGTGGTTTGGGTTTCCTTCTTTTTCTCTGTATTTCTTCAATTTCCTATAATGAACATATATTTTTATATCGTGAGAGAAACTAAAAATGAAAGTAGTAGCTTTCAAAAGTTTTGTATGAGTCTCTAAAGAATATTGATCAAATATTTTGTCAAAATAACCTCGTAAGAGCCAAATTTAAAAGAATCAAGACCTTTCGAATGTCAAAAAGTAAAACCAAGAAGTGCATAAGGAACTAGCATGATTTAGTTTGTGGAATAAGTTAAAATTAGCCAACAATGAAAGGCTAAGAAAAAAAATTGCTATTGCATTTTTAAGAATGGCATTTTCTAAGACTTTCAAAAGGAGTACGTTTTCTAAGTCCACTGCTGAGAATGGGAAATTAACCAAACATAAAGAAGTTAAACCTGACAAAGGTATGTTTTCCTGGGAATGAGCTAACTGAAGGGGACTGAAAAAAAAAATCTCTGGAATACTTTTGTTTGTTTCTTTTCATTTCTTTTCTAAGGCTTCGAGAAAAAGAGAGATTTTCACCTATCTATATTCTGAATATGTAGAACTATAGGGAACAAAGCTAGTTTCTTCTCCTTTAAAATATAATTATCCGAATTCTCAAGTTAATTCTTCACATAGAATACCAGAAATACTTGGTGAAGTCCTACAGAAGGTAGATTTACTTATCCTCAATGTGAACTATGGCTATTTTTTACCAGAATGGTCCAGTATTCTTGGAGTGTGAGCTGATTTGAAGAACTAGCTAACCTAAACTGATTGCATTCCAATTTATTTTAATTTCCATTAACATCTAAATTCCTATCCTCTCTGCATTACATAGGGATAGTTCTCAAGATAGAAAATTTTAGGGTTTCCAAATATAATTTTTCTGCTTCCAATAAGCAGAAAGGAATCAAAGGGAGCTCCCTGAACTGCCCTTTGACTTAAAAGTCCCTGAGTTCTTGTTTTCAGCTTTATTGAAGTACAGTTTACAAAACTGTAAGGTACTTAAAGTGTACAATGTGATGATTTGGTATATGTAGACATTATAAATAGTTCCCGCCATTGAGCTAATTAACACAGCATCACCTACATATTTACCTTTTGTATTTTTGTGAAAACATTGAAGTTCTGCTCTCTTAGCATATTTTAAGTATACAATACAGTGTTCTCAACCTCAGTTACCATTTATGTATTAGATCCTCACACCTTATTTATCATATAATTGAAAGTTTGTACCCTTTTATCAACCTCTGTTTCCTAACCTCCAGCCCCTCACAGCTGGTTTTCTATTTTTTTTCTCTAAGTTCAACTTTTCCTTTTTCTTTTATACTTCTTTTCTCTTTCTTTATTTCTTTTTTTTTTTTTTTTTTTTTTTTTTTTTTTTTTTTTTTTTTTTTTTTTTTTTTTTTTTTTTTTTTTTTTTTTGTATTTATTTGACAGAGAGAAACACAGCCAGAGAGGAAACACAAGCAGGGAGAGTGAGAGAGGGAGAAGCAGGCTTCCCGCCGAGCAGGAAGCCCGATGTGGGACTTGATCCCGGGTCTCCGGGATCATGACCTGAGCCGAAGGCCGTCGCTTAACCAACTGAGCCACCCAGGCACCCCCTTTCTTTTTTTTAATTCCACAAATAAGTCATATCATGCAGTATTTGTCTTTCTCTGTCTGACTTATTTCACTTAGCATAACACTCTGTAGGTTCATCACAAGTGACAGGATTTCCTTCTTTTTTAAAGCTAAATTATACATGTATATATTTACAAACATGTTCTTGATCCATTCATCTGTTGACAGACTCTTAAGTTGTTTCCATATTTTGCTATTGTGCATAATGCAGCAATGAACATAGAGGTGCATGAATCTGTTCAATTGGTCCTGAGTACTTCTTAAATGTATGTTTAGAATCCTCAGGCTGCTGGTTTGGGTAGGCACTAGTAGATTACCTGGCAAAGGAATCAATGACAGTCACTTGCCTCAGCATAGGTTCTGTGGTACCTCAAAGGGAATTCAATTTACATGACACAGAAACTTCTGATTGTATATAATCATTTTTCATTCAGCTAAGGTAACTATTAAATCCCTACTCTCTGCCAGAAACTGTTCTAGACACTTAGGATATATCAATGGCAAAAAAAAAAAAAAAAAAATCTCACTCTTGCAGAACTTATATCAAGTAAGGAACTTAAAAATGAATAATAATAACAAGGGATGTTAGGTGACAGGGCTATGTAAGATGCAAACGTGAAGCAAGCAAAGGAGTCAAAAGTATGCAGGCTAGGAGACAGGTTGTCACATAAGTGTTGGGAGGCGGTGAGTGTAGACTCAGTCGAGGTGACATGTGGGCACAGATGTGAAGGGAGTGAGGAATAAGTCATGCATATATCTGTGAGGAAAGATTTCCTGGTAGAAGGAACAGCTGGTGCAAAGCCCGAAGAAATGGCAAGAACCAGTGTGCGGGAGTAGAATGGGTAAGGGAAGTGATAATAATGAAGTCAGGGAGGTAAGGCGAGGTGGAACAAAGGTGTCTATCCCTTAAGTTGGCTCCCTTCTGTTGGCCATTTCCTGCACACCTCTAGCCAGTTTTCTCCCAAGCTTCCCAGTTCAGTCTGAAATGCATTTAACAGTCTTTTATTATGTGCCAGAAACTGCTAGAAAATGCAGCTGCAATCTTACAAGAAGCCAGATCACCATAGTAGTACTTCCCATTTTACCTTATTTTAGATTATAACAAAAATGTGTTTATAATACATATATGTTATAATATATACATATTATAGGTATAGTATGTACTCAGAAGAGAACTTTCCTTACCATTGAGATGTCTGCAAAAAACCTACAAGACATAAGGTCCATTCTCAACTCATACTTATGTTCAGCTTTGTAATGTAACCCCAAATTGAATTATTCGATTTTTGGAAAAAATATACTACAGGTTATTGAATGAGCTGTACTTTCAGAATAAGCTAGAAACATCTTTACTCTCTCTCAAACCCACGAGGTTCCTTTTCTTGCTTTTGGTTAAAACCCAGGGCAGCTCTCACTCAGGGCTTTTCTTGTCAATTTCAGATGGCAAACACTCTCAGGTAGTGAAGAGCCCAGCCCAGAAACGTCTAATTCTCCTTCTATTTGCATATTCTCTGCTTTATCCTGCACTATACCCTTGAATTCTCTATTGACAGTAAGGAAGAGGTTAGACAGGCTTAGGTCATCTGTAATATTCTCACCTCCATCTTGCACACCACCTCTCCTCTTCTTAGTATCAACTCTGACTCTTCCAGTGTGCTGGGATGGGAAGGAAGTGCCAGGCTAAAAGATATGGGTTTGGTATTGACGGCAACCCCTCAGGACAGGGGTACCTTCGAGGGATCGTCCAGGATTCCCTTCGCAGTCTGTAGCCCTGGTGATAATTTCTTCCCATCATGATGCCCTATGCTTCAATATTTTCAGCCCACAGTCACTCTCTACTGAGATCATCACTTCTCCTTGGCAGGACTTTGAAGACAATTCTATTATAGGAGCCTTCTTCCGTGTCCCCACAGTGGGCCCCCATGCTCTGCCACTGAAGTAGCAGAACTAACTCTTGTGCAGACCCTCCACCAGCAGGGAATCCAAAGAGTCAAATGTTAATATATAGATCTTTCTAGGCAATAGTCAGTAATCAGCCTCTTTATTTTCACAATCCTGTAGCTATCTACCCAAAAACCTAGCAGCATGTCCATATCTTATTTGCCAAAATCACTTTTAATAATCAGTAGCTGTCCCATGAAGCCAGATTTTTGTGAGTAACAAATACATAGCCCCGGAGTCAAAAATGTCATTTGCCTCCTTGCGCAAGCACTGCATTCTTGAGTGGTTTTATAGAAGCTCTGTCACTTGGCTTGAGATCACAGATTCTGCAAGAGAGGGGCGAGAGAAATACAGCACTTTCTGTAGGCCTCTAATAAAGTATCTTTTCTACAGTTTCTTCTCTCAGTCTCTTATTAGAGCTTGGCTAGGTGTAGATGATGGGGGAAGATCCCAGACCTACAGAAGTTTCAGTCACATTTTACCATGCCCTGCCCAATCCTCTTTAGAAAGAAGGAAATCTGCCAAAATTCATTCATCTTTGGGGCCTTATCTGAGACTAAGAAACATCTCATAACATCCTAATACAATAGTTCTATTAAGTTAGTTTTCAGTCTCTGCTTTGGCTTTTAATCTGTTGTTTGTAAACATAAAAAGAAAATCTTTCCAGGCTAAAAATATCAGGGGGTATGGTAATAACATTAGACTAAGGATATAGTGATGCTTCAGTTGGCTAAACCCAAATTATAGGAAGAGAAGTTTTAAATACTGCAAGTCCAAGATTTTTTAAATCCACGAATAGAACCAAGTCTCTGGGTTTGGCACTGTTTCATTATTCTATTCCGTATCTGGTTTTTCATAATTTTGATTTTTCTTTAAAGATTCATCTATGAAACCACTTTGGGAATAAATATTTTTGTTTTCATGACTTGTATGTCGGAAGAATGGCAAGTAATGCGCAGTTTTCTAACAATTCCATTTACTTGATCCAGTTATAATTGGTAAGATCCTACCATAGCGTCAGAAATGCAGGGGAAGCATCTGTGGAACCTGGCCTGGCATGGATCAGAACAGGACCAACAGAATTCCAAGATTTCCAATTTGGAGCTATCCCTGGAAATTAATCTACATGTTGAATAATACCCATGAACCCACCACGCTTAAGGAGAAATATATAATGGTGCAGATTTCTTATTCTTCTAAAGGACCAAATTCAATGAAAGATTGCCAAGTTCCTGAAAAAAAAAAAAATTAAAGGGAATCACCTTGGTGTTTCATTCAATGACTAATGTAAAATTACTGCTCACAATTCTTTGTTGTAAGAGTAGAATATGCCATGTGTGACAAGTCAGCCATGTGACTAGAATCATTGAGAGCTGGTCACTGCTGCCACATAATAACCTTCAAGCAGTCATAAAGCCAGATGAGCTCTTGGTTCTCTAAATCCCTGGAAAATGTGTTTCCTTAATTAGCAGACACCAACTTGAGTGACTCCCCCAGAGACTCCCAATTAACTAAGCTTCTAGAATAGCATCATTAATACTTCTCTATTATTAGTTTATATATACATATACACATAACATATATATAACATATATATATTCAACAAAAATTCTCAATACTTTGTCACCCTAAAATCAAACCTATGGGAATATTTCCTGTGACTAAAATGTGAAAGAATTAAAATAATGCAGTTTATCAAGCGAATAGAAGCAACATACAACCCAACTGCCTACCAGCTCAGGAGCTCACCAGATTCTGTTTCCTGCTGTTTTCAGTCACTTCTATGTATACTTCTAACCGGATGAACTCACCATGCCCCCTACTGCTTAGGAGCAATACTGCCACAGTGTGTAGCACAACACAACATATCCTGGTATTCTCCAGAGATTTATTTCTGGCCATATGCTATCTTTCAGAATGCTTGTTGAACAATGTTTTTGAGTCCCCTTGGTCACCAATGCCAGGATAAATCTGTGGAGTCATGCTGGCAGGAGAAATGGCCTCCAATCAGCAACAACAAACAAGTTCCTTATTGCTGACCCTGCCATCTGTCTCAGTTCCTACATGCCACACTCACATAGGAACAGGTTCAGCCAGGCCACATTCAGTGTGCAGCCAACATCTACTAGTAGGGTCGGCATGAATATCCAGATTGCAATTGTGCTTAGTCCCCAACCTTGCTAATGTCCTTCATCCAGACTGGGGAGTGGTTGGTGGACACTGAAAAAAAAGCCTCACTGCCAATAAGAAATGTGTTCCACTAACAGTTTGGATCATGGATATGTTCATAGTGGAACCATGGGGCTCTCTCTTTGGAAGAGGGGTGTCACCCGCTTTGGTGAAGATGTGCACCCATCAAGACCACTCTGCTTGTAGGCAGTAAATATGAAAGAAGGTACATCAAATATTAGCTCTTTAAAAATATGCAGAATAGCCAGACATATGTCCAAGATGAAGTCATTTCTTAAAGACTCATTTCAAAGAGGTAGACAATCCTACATGCTCTGGCATTGTCGTCTCAATACAAATCAGTTTATCCCTGTTTGCAGCATATCTTGTATGCTCAAAATATCACATTTGGTGACAAGGATAAAAATGACAGTGCTTGCAAACCAGCAATCCCGAAGTAAGGGTGCCAAAGGCACATTATGGAAAAATTGATAGAGATACAGAGCCGACTAAATGTTTGCAGAGAAGCACAATGAGAGAAAGTATCTTCTCCTGTTAATACTGTATGAAAAAGCTTACAGAAAAGTTGTTCTATTACATGTTTGCCTGATTAAAACCTACTGCCCTGTCTGGAATTTCATGCTACACAATGTACTAAATAGTCAAGCTTCAAGAGAAATGATAAATCTGGAAGAATTACATTACGACCCAAAGTATCGGTCATTGTACAGTGATTTAACAACCACATTAAACACCAAGCTGAATCAATAGTAATATTTTTAGTCTCTCCAAAGCAGATGACTGAACATACTGCAAGCATTCTGGGGCTGTGTGGTATGGTGTTCGCTGGGACATGCATCAGTGAGGCTGGCAAACCAGTATAATCAGCTCTAGGGAGTCACAAGACTTACAAGCAAGACACAGTACCATGGTACCCACGCTGAACAATGAATCTGATTCAAATGGAACTATTTACTTGGCAGTTGCCAAGTAAATATTCCTTAGTCTCCATCAAAAAGAGTAATAGGTTGTTGTTACCTTTAGCAACTATCACAGTTATGGAAAGGAGAGACTTGTTGGCTGGGACTTTTTCTCTGATTTATGTCACTTTAAGATAATATCCTCTTGGGTGTCCATTTTAGCTATCCTTTCTAACCAAATGTCATCTAGCATGCTGTTCTTTACCTGTTTTGTGGATGGCATTAAGAAAGAAAGAAGAAAAAGAAAGAGAAAGAAAGAAAGAAAGGAAGAAAGAAAGAAAGAAAGAAAGGAAGAAGGAAGGAAGGAAGGAAGGAAGGAAGGAAGGAAGGAAGGAAAGGAAGAAAGGAAGTAGGAAAGAAAGAAAGAAAAAAGAAAGAAAGAAAGAAAAAAAGAAACCAGTTACTTTTGATGTATACTTACCTTCTTCTTCTCATAAATTTGCATTCCTACACTTTTTTAAAGATGTTCCTTGATTGTGGCACCTTATTTTCACTGATATTCTTTTGGAGAGATTCAGACTATTCCTCCCTGATTTGTCCAAATACTTGGTATCCTCTTGGATTCTAGCACTATTTGTGACTTCCCAGCCCTGAAGCCCTGAGTATGAATTCCTATCTTTTTTAAAGATCTTATTTATTTATTTGACAGAGAGAGAGAGATCACAAGTAGGCAGAGAGGCAGGCAGAGAGAGAGGTGGAAGCAGGCTCCCTGCTGAGCAGAGAACCCTGTGCGGACCTCGATCCCAGGACCCTGAGATCGTGACCTGAGCCAAAAGCAGAGGCTTTAACCCACTGAGCCACCCAGGCGCCCATGAATTCCTATTTTGATGACATGACGTTTCTAGGAAAAAGATCTAAGTAGGTGGGAATTAAGATTTCTGTTAGGGAAACAATAGGGTAAATCAGTCTAGCTTGTAGAAAAAAATCACCCTGTGTATCCAAGAAGGAAAGTATGTCAGTGTTTGTACACTTAATGGATCTGTAAGGCAGTACACACAGTGAATGAGAGATCTACTGAACCCTGGTGCTAACCGTGGGGCCTGCTGCTCAATTTCTTGTCTGTAAAGCTGGGAAAATAATAATACTTGCCTCAACAGGTTATTGTGAAGATTACATGGGCCTGAAACAGTGAGTGCTTAGGATTTGGGTATTTTTCTCATGATTCCTGGCACTTTTAAAACAGGAGTTTATGAATGGAGAGTCTGATTAGGGTCATGTTGGATTTCCAGCCTTGGAAATTATTCAGGTCATTCTTACTGTGTGGATGCAGAAAGTGAGTGAATGGATTGGCCTCCCATGCCATGGCAGGATAAAGGGAAGCTTTAGTTCCAGTCTTGACTTTTTAATGACTTAGCATGTTACCTTTGAAAATGGTATTAACTCTCTGGGCCTTGTTTTCCTCATCTCAGAAATGAGGGAACTGGGCTCTATCAAAGTCCCTTCTGAGTTAAAAATGGATCCTGAATAGCCTCTCCCTTACCACATAGGAAGTAGCCACACTCTGTTGTACAGTAATTTGAAAATAACAGAAAGTCTCTCTCAGCTCAATATTCCTGCTATTAGCTCATCATTTTTAATGAAAATCTAGAAGTTTAGCCCTAAACTTACTGGTAGTGAGGAAATTAAAGAAGCTCATGGGCTTTACAACACTTGTCTGATAAAAGGTTGCGGTCTAGGTTTGTCTTAAGAGATAACATTTGGTCATGAGAAATTTAAGGAAGACACAGAAAGATAGAAGAGCATTCCATGCTCATGGATTGGAAGAATAAACATTGTTAAAATGTCTATACTTCCCAAAGAAATCTATACTTTCAATGCCATCCCGATCAAAATTCCATCAACATTTTTCACGGTGTTGGAACAAACAATCCTAAAATTTATATGGAATCAAAAAAGACCTCGAATTGCTGAGGAATTGTTGAAGAATAATGAAGCTGGGGTCATCATGTTACCTGATTTTAGGCCTTATTACAAAGCCGTGATTACCAAGACAGCATGGTACTGGCACAAAAACAGAGAAATAGACCAATGGAACGGAGTAGAGAGTCCAGATATGGAACCATAAATCTATGGTTAAATCATCTTCGACAAAGCAGGAAAAAATATCCAGTGGAAAAAAAACAGTCTCTTCAATACATGGTGCTGGGAAAATTGGACAGCTACGTATAGAAGAATGAAACTAGACCATTCTCTTACACCACACAGAAAGATAAACTCGAAATGGTTGAAAGATCTGAACGTGAGGCAGGAATCCATCAAAATCTTGGAGGAGAACATAGGCAATAGCCTCTTTGACATTGGCCACAGCAACTTCTTTCAAGACACATCTCCAAAAGCAAAGGAAACAAAAGCAAAAATGAACTTTTGGAACTTCATCAAAATAAAAAACTTCAGCATAACAAAGGAAACAGTCAACAAAACAAAGAGGCAACCCACAGAATGGGAGAGGATATTTGCAAATGACACTACAAACAAAGGGCTGATATCCAAGATCTATAAAGAACTACTCAAACTCAACATCCAAAAAGAAAATGATCACATCAAAAAAATGGGCAAGAGACATGAAGAGGCACTTCTCCATAGAAGACATACAAATAGCTAACAGAGACATGAAAAAATGTTCATCATCACCAACTATCAGGGAAATTCAAATCAAAACCACACTGAGATACCACCTTACACCAGTCAGAATGGCCAAAATTAACAAGACAGGAAACAACAAGCATTGGAGAGGCTGTGGAGAAAGGGGAGCCCTCTTACACTGTTGGTGGGAATGCAAGTTGGTACAGCCACTTTGGAGAACAGTGTGGAGATTCCTTTAAAAATTAAAAATAGAGCTACCCTATGACCCTGCAATTGCACTACTGGGTATTTACCCCAAAGATACAGATGTAGTGAAAAGAAGGGCCATATATACCCCAATGTTCATTGCAGCAATGGCCACAATCGCCAAACTCTGGAAAGAGCCAAGGTGCCCTTCAACTGATGAATGGATAAAGAAGAAATGGTACATATATACAATGGAATATTATGACTCCATCAGAAAGGATGAATACCCAACTTTTGTAACAACATGGACCGGATTGGACGAGATTATGCTGAGTGAAATAGGCCAAGTAGAGAAAGTCAAGTATCACATGGTTTCACTTACTTGTGGTGCATAAGGAGTAATATGGAGGATAGTAGGAGAAGGAAAGGAAATGGAAAGTAGGGTAATTTGGGGAGGGAAATGAAACATGAGAGACTTTGGACTCAGAAACAAACTGAAGGTCTTGGAGGGGAGGGGTGGGGGGATGGGAGAGCCTGGTGGTGGGTACTGAGGGCACGTATTACATGGAGCACTGGGTGTGGGGCATAAACAATGAATCTTGGAACACTGAAAAAATAAAATAATATAATAAAAAAAGAGAGCGATAACATTTGGGGGTGCCTGGGTGGCTCAGTTGGCTTGGGTCATGATCACAGGGTCCTGGGTTGGAACCCTGCATTGGGCTCCCCACTCAGCAGGAAGTCTGCTTCTCCTCTCCCTCTGCCTACTGTCTCCCCCTGCTTGTGTGCTCTCTCTCTCTCTAATAAATAAATAAAATCTTTTTTAAAAAAGAGATAACATTTTTTCTTGGCATTAGATATTAGGAAAATGTTATTGCATGGATTTGTTAAGTTTAAGAAGACTTTATTAATATAATGTACAATGTCTATAGTTATTGTTTTGCAAAAAATACAACAAAGGTCTTTCAAATAGCTATACTATATCAATTCTTAGTGGAACCCGAGGATCAGCTAAATCAACTGAATGGAAGTATGTCTGTGCAAAGCCAAGCAATTAAATTCTAGGAATTTTGCTTCATGGTAACCAAATTTAATGCTTACAGAATCAAAACAATGATGGCTATGACTATCTTTTAATCTGATTTTTTAAAAATATCAATTATTGGGACGCCTAGGTGGCTCAGTTGGTTAAGCGACTGCCTTCGGCTCAGGTCATGATCCCAGAGACCCGGGATCGAGTCCCACATCAGGCTCACTGCTCGGCGGGAAGCCTGCTTCTCCCTCTCTCACTCCCCCTGCTTGTGTTCCCTCTCTGACTGCGTTTCTCTCTGTCAAATAAATAAAATCTTTAAAAAAAAAAATCAATTATCTCAGAGACACTTTTTAAATTAAAAAAAAAAAGTAAGATCCTGCTTAGAAGTAACAATCCAGTAGATACTGTTCATCTTTGTGTAAATTGTTTTACAAGATCCTTTATCATTTTACTCCTAACACTGTTAGCAGCATCCTACTTCCCTCAAGAGGAGATAAGTGGCAAAGGCAATACTGACATGCTTCATCATTAGTCCTAGGGCTGCTTCAAAAGTAGGCATTAAAGTATGAAACTATGCAGCAAAACTTCTATGCTAAATGGCCAATATCTAACTTCAGAAACTCATGTCAAACTGGGAAATTCAAAATGAGCATCTACGTACTTTGTAAGATTTTGCTTAATGGTAACATTCTGTAGAAAGCCTTTGTGGACATACTTCATGCTCTTCCTCCAAAACTAGATAGACTAATATAAATATTCATTTAACCCTCATAACAACCCCAGGAGACAATGATTTATCATTGCTGTTTTGTATATGAGGAAAGTAGTGCGTGAGGAGGTTAAGGAATTTGCCTGTCCAGCTGAGGATATCCAAACTCTCCTGCTCTCTGGAGCAGATCAGAGAATTGTACTCAGGCAGTCTGGCTTTGGAATCAGGCTCACAAGTACTTAGTGATGATAAGAAATTCAGTCTTATTTTTGAACTGATTACCCACCAAAGGAAAGCAAACACTTACACTGAGACTTAATGAAAAGGGTCATTTTCATTTTGGAGATAGAATAATAACTCTTTAGCAATTGAACATGAAATTCTTGCCATTTCTTGATAATTTAGGATTAGCTCAGAACCATTTCTATGACTGGCTTGGTCAGAAGTCATTACCTATAAGATAAAGAAATCATTGTTAGTCAAGTGTTATTTCCTATACTTATCATATATTATCACTGTAACTAGCCCGTAACGAAGTCTTCATTAATGTAATTAGAATATAATTTTACATAAAAATAGAACCTAATGTGTATAATAATTCAATATACATCATAGAAGATTTCCTACAAAACAGTAGGGAAAGGATTCTTTTTCCAGCTTTATTGAGAAGTTATTGATACACATCACTATATAAGTTTAAGGTCTACAACATGGTGGTTTGATTTACATGTATTGTGAAATGAGTGTTGCAAAAGGTTCTACTAACATCTATCATCTCATATAGATAAAATATTTTTTAAAAAGAAAGAAGGAAAGAAAAAACATTTTGTCCTTGTGATGAGAACTTTTATGGTTTACTCTCTTAACAACTTCCCTGCAGATAAAACAGCAGTGTTAGCTATAGTCATCATGTTGTACATCATATCCCTAGAACTTATTTATAACTAGAAGTTTGGACCTCTTGACCACCGTCCTCTAATTCCTCTTCCCATAACCCTCTGCCTCTAGTAACCACATGTCATTTTCTATCAGTTTGGTTTTGTGATTTTTTTTTTTGCTTTTTTTTTTTTAGATACCACATATAAGTAAGATAAGACGGTGTTTGTGTTTCTTTGTCTGACTTATTTCACTTAGCATAATGCCTTCAAGGTCCATTGGTCCAAATGGTAGGATTTCCTCATTTTTTATAGCTGAATAATGTTCCACCATATCTATGTACACCAAAGTTCTTTATCCATTCATCTGTTGACAAGACACTTAGGTTGGTTCCCTGTCTTGTCTATCATAAATAATGCTGTTATGAACATAAGGTGCAGTTATCTTTACAAGCTAATGTTTTCATTCCTTTGGACGTATTTCCATAAGTGGAAATGCTGTAGCATGTGATGGTTCTTTTTTTTTTTAGAGAATTTCATGCTGTTTTCCATAGTAGCTGTACCAGTTTATAATCCCACCAGCAGTGCATTAAAGATTCCCTCTTGTCCAAATCCAGTCAAGCTATTATCTCTTGCCTTTTTTATAATGGCCATTCTAACAGGAGTGAGGTGATATCTCATTGCGGTTTTGATTTGCAATTCTCTAATGATTAGCATTGTTGAGGATCTTTTCATGTACATTTTGGCATTTTGTAGATATTCTTCTTTGGAAAAACTCTATTCAGGTCTGTTGCCCATTTTTTATTTGGCTATTTATGGTTTTGCTATTGAGCTGTATGAGTTCTTCATATATTTTAGGTATTAACCCCTTATCAGATAGATAGCTTGCAGATATTTTCCCCACTGTGTAGGTTGTCTTCTCATTTTGTTGATGGTTTCTTTTATTGTACAAAATTTTAGTCGGATGTAGTCCCACTTGTTTCTTTTTGATGTTGTTCCTAGTGCTCTAGGTGCCATATCCAAAAAGAAATCATTACCAAAGTTCATGGTAATGTCATTGTAAACAGGATCATTTTTTTTATTTCCTTTTTTAAGTAATTCAGTATTAGTGGATAGATTGCCACTGATTTTTGTATGCTGATTTTGTTTCCTACAACTTTACTGAATTTGTTCATTCGATCTAATAGTGTTTTGTTTTGGTTTTGTTTTTGTTTTGGATTATTTACATTCTCCTGGATTCTAACAGGAGTCCTTAGGATTACCTATTTACAAAATCATGTCATCTGCCAGTAGAGACAACTGTATTCTTCCTTCCCAATTCTGATGCCTTTTATTTCTTTTTCTCACCTGACTGCTCTGGCTAGGACCTCCAGTACTATTTTGAAAAGGAGGAGTGAGAGTGGGTATCCTTGTCATGTTACTCATCTTAGAAGAAAAATGTTCAGCCATTTTCTCTTGAGTATGTTATCTGTAGACCTTTCATATATAGCTTTTTTAATGCTAAGGTACATTTCTTCTATACCTAATTTATTAACTTTTCATCATGAGCAAATAATGAATTTTATCAATTTTTTTTGCATCTATTGAGGTGATTGTGTGGGTTTTTTCTTTCTTCTATTAGTGTTGTATATAACATTAATTGATTTTCCTATATTGAACCATCTTTGCATCCCAGGAATAAATCCCACGTGGTCATGGTGAGTGATCCTTTTAATGTCTGCTGAATTTGACCTGCTAGTATTTTACTGAGAAGTTTACATAGATGTTCAAGATGTTCGTCTGGGATATTGGCCTGTGGATTTGTTTCCCATAATATCTGTTTCTAACTTTATAGTGCTGGCTTTGTAAAATAAGTTTGAAAGCATTCCTTTCTCTTCAAACTTTTCAGGGAGTTTGAGAAGGATTGGCATCAATTCTTTAAATGTTTGATAAAATTTATTAGTGAAGCCAACAGGTCCTGGGCTATTCTTCATTGAAAAAGTTTTGATTACTGATTCAGTCTCCTTACTAGCAATTGCCCTGCTCAGATTTTCTATACTTTCACGGTTCAGTTTTGGTAGGTTGTATTTTTCTAAGAATTTTTCCATTTTTTCTAGATCCTGCAGTTTGTTGTTCATAGTAGCCTCTTACACAGTAGCCTCTTTGCATTTCTCTGGTATTTGTTGTGATATCTCCTTTTTTAATTTATAATTTTGTTGACTTGGGTCTTATTTTTCCTTGGTTCATATAGCTAAAGGTTTATGAATTTTAGCACGTGATGTAATGAGCATTGGGTGTCACATAAGACTGATGAATCACTGAAATCTACTTCTGAAACTAATAAAACGTGTGTTAAGTAATTGAATTTAAATTAAAAAATAATAATAATAAATAAATAAAGGTTTATCCATTTTACTTATCTTTTCAAAGAACCAATTTTTAGTTTAGTTAATCTTTTCTATTCTTTTCCCATTTTGTATTTCATTTATTTCTCCTCTAATCTTTTTTTGTTAATTTCCTTCTGCTAATTCTTGGCTCAGTTTTTTCTTCCTTTCCTAGCCCCTTAAGGCATAGAGTTAGGCTATTTTTTTGAGATCTTTCTTGTTTCTTAATGAAGGTGTTTATTGCTAAGAACTTCCCTCTTAGAATGAGTTTTGCTGCATTTTGTAAATTTTGCTGTTTTGTGTTTCCATTTTCATGTGTCTCAGTATACTTTTTTATTTCCCTTAATTTCATTTCTTTAATCGATCTATTATTTGTTGAGTAGAGTGCTGTTTGATTTCCATGTATTTGTAAATTCTCCAGTTTCTTCTTGCTATTGATTTCTCTTTTGATGCCATTGTGATCAGAGAAGAGAATTGGTATGATTTCCATCTTCTAAATTTGATAAAACTTGTTTTGTAACCTAACATAAGGGTCTATCCTAGAAAATGTTCCAAGTACACTTGTTCCATATTCCAGTTGAAAGGAATAAGTTTTCTGCTGGTTGGATAGAATATTTTGTGTATGTATGTTGGTCTATAATGTTGCTCAAATGTGCTATTTCCTTAATAATTCTCTGTCTGGACAATCTGTCCATTGTTGAGAATGGATATTAAAGTTCTCAACTGTTACTGTGTTGTGGTTTATTTCTCCTTTTAACTCTATTACTTTTTGCCTTATATATTCAGAAGCTGCAATATTGTGTGTTCTGGTTCAGTTCCCTGGTTGGTCAGGGTGGAGGCTGTATTATCATTATGTATTTATTAACGAGCAGGACTAAAAATTAGTTTTCCTGCCCGGTGCAGTGGGAGAAATAGCTCTAAGGCTGATAAAGCTCTTTGTTGTCTTAACACTGGCTTGCTCTACCAACCATGGGCTCTTCCTGCCCTTCTCTTGACTCATGTACACTGGGCCACATAGCTTCTAGCCAGCCCTTCTGGTGAGATGGGACCAGGAACTGCAGTGGGTAGAGAGATCTTTGTCTGACTCCCTTGCCTTGGAGGAAAAGAGTGGGGCTGCTCACAATTTTCAATTTCCCAGACAGGCGATTTGGTTTAGAGGGCCTGGGAGCCACCCTGAGCCTTGGCTATAAATTAATCCCCCTGTCCATGTGTGCATGTCCTGAACTGACTTTGCTCTTGTGACAGTCAACTCTGTTTGCCCACTTCTCAGCTCAAGTATTGCTGGACTATACATCTAGGGCTTCCCACTGTTTCTTCTGGTTAGATATGGCCAGGAACCGGTCTCCATAGCAGGTGGAGCTATGACTCAGCTCCTTCCCTGGCTGTGGACAAACCAGGCTCAAGGGCTGGCATAAGTCCTTGTCTGAGGATTTGAATCAAGCAGATATGTACCCTGCCAAGTTCCCTGGTCAGAAAGCATCACTAACTTAGTTCTGCAGATGAGCAAAACTGCTAATTGCATTTACTTGGGCACTGCACGTGTGAATTTTGTTCACCAAGATCCATATACTGGTTGTTGCAAGCCCCTCCTTTCTCTATCACAGTCATATTCCCAGTGGTTGAGCCCCACAGATTCCCTGGAACCCCCAGGGGGTCTCAGAAGTTTCCACAAAGCAACCTGCAATGCTAGGAGAAATGCTGATTGTCCTTCCTAGATTCTCTTTTCCCACTGGAGGACCTGGAGGCTCAAGGGAGACCTCTCCACATGGTGCTGTGCTGGCCTAGGGAAGGAGCAATGCAGTCAATGTGTAGCTGCTTCTCTAACCCTTCTAATACCATCTGTTTTGGTCCCTGTTGTACAGAAGAGTGCTCCAGCCTTACCTTGTGCTCTAGGATTCTCTCAGTGGTGTCTTGTTCTTGAATAGTTGTTAGTTGTTCTTCTTGTGAATGGCAGTAATGTCAGGAGCAACATATGTTGTCATCTTGGTGATTCTGTCCCTGAGAGGACTTTTTAAATTAAAATGTAGTATATGATAATGCATAGCAATTGCAGAGAAAAATTAAATATGCCCCATACCATACACCAAAACAAATTTCAAAAGGATGAAATAGTTATGAATAAAAAGAAAAAATAGGTGGAAGAAATTAAAACTGAATATTTATTAAACTTCAGTAGATAATCAATTTTTAAAAGCAACAACTAAAACAATGATACCAACAAATAGATCTCTCTGCATGTTAGGTAGAAACTTTAAAGAAATCTATAATATCACTGTAATATCACTATAGGTTATCACTAACAAAAAGTAATTTAGAAATAAAATGAAGACCAAGAATTATGAAATCTATTTATTTATGTAAATATAAATTATAAATTATAGACTTAGCTGCCTAAATTATAGACAGCTGCCTAGCTGTGTATGTAATATATAGCCCAAATCTGAAAAGCTTAGCAACACATTTAGAGAAAATTTATTAAATATCACAGAGATAATGTTTTTATTTAGTAAATAAGTTAAATTAAAATAAAAAAAGTATCTTGACATCTCCATAGTCAGTTCACAAACAAGAAACAACTAATAAAGAACAGAAAAAAATTGTAAGCTCACTGGCTTTTAAAAATCTTAAAGGAGGGGCGCCTGGGTGGCTCAGTTGGTTAAGTGACTGCCTTCGGCTCAGGTCATGATCCCGGAGATGCGGGATCGAGCCCCACATCGGGCTCCCTGCTCGGCAGGAAGCCTGCTTCTCCCTCTCTCATTCCCCCTGCTTGTGTTCCCTCTCTGGCTGTGTTTCTCTCTGTCAAATAAATAAAATCTTTTAAAAAAATTTTTTGAAGGAAAAATAAGGTCTCATTTTGAAGTCACATAATAAACAAGAAAAAATACATTTATGTTTATTAAGACAATGTCAAGTATTGGTTTGAACCTGGTGATCTCATACATATCGATGAGTCTGAAAATGGTTTTAACTCTTTGGAAAAGAAATTGTATAATGTAAAGCCTTTAAATTAATTCTAAGGAAATATTCCAAAATTTATTTTTCAAATGTGCACACAAAAGTTCACTTCATCATTATTTCATAATCAAACAGTACTAACTATAAAAAGTTGGAAGCAGTATAGAGAAAAGTTGATTAAATTATGGTACATTATTGGCTAGAATATTTCAATTTCCAAGCAGCAGTCTGGCGCATTCCACATGATAAAATGCAAAATGAGCAAACATATTTTAAGAGTCATTTTACATCATGATGACTTGCACATGAAAAAGATGGAAGGAGGACCCATAAGAGTGATAAGAATTTTGAGCATTCTGGGTTTATGTGTGGCTTCTTCTTTTACTTTTCTTCATGTGTCAAATTTTTCTATATTACTATTTTACCTTTATAATTGAAAAATATAGAGATAAATTCCATATGGAATATATGAAATGAGAAATATGAAGCTGTGAAGATTTCCTCCACCTTGTTTATTTCCTATCCCAGTAAACTCTCCTACAGCCAAGTAGTGAATGTGGAATAGATTAGAGGAATGATAGAGCATTTTATTTATCTATAAGGGCATTTCTCTTTCACTTAAAGGAAAAAATTCTTAACATTATAAATTTTTATTAGTCACAGTTTTTGCACTGAAGTAGTACCCTCAGTCATGAAGCTCCTGTTGATGAAAGCATTTAGCAACAATTTGACTAACTGACCTAAGGAATGCTGAGCTGTAAAAAAGCCTGATGAAGATAATAAAGCAATGCAATTTTGTGCATCTCTTTAAAAATCTCTTTTTTAAAAAATACTTTTTCCTCAGCTCCTTTCTATTTGTCCCTCCCAATTTTAGTTGTGTTCACTTTTAATAGCACAGCAACCATGAAAGTCACGGAAATATTTTCAAACATATTTTATATTGTAAGCAACCACATATTTTCATTTAAAAGGCATTTAAGCAAAGGAAACTAAGTGACAAAAAATTTTTCTTTATGTAAAAAATATAATAAGATAACCGTAGAAACTAAAATTATTCAGTCTTGAATGATCTTTCCTCATTGCTAGTCCATCTGAGCATAATATGAAAAGGATGTTCACAGCTTTCCTTCCTGTTAGGCCTGAATCTCTTGGCTTGTTGCAGTCTCATTCTTCAGGAGTGTGTACTTTGACCTTCTCAGTAGGGGCATCTTGATTTCACCTCTGTATTGAGTCATCTATGATCAGGTCATGAAGACTGACATTTATACTCAGGTTTCTTCAGATCCTATGAACATTCACACACACACAAATAGTTGTCTCTTCAGCTTCCCCTGCACTTGACCTTCTCAGTGTATTTCACTTGCCTTGCTCTGACATATAGCAGAGACCAGCAATCTATGCTCTTTGCCCTTCTTCTTGTGCACATCCCATAACACTAACCTTTCCCAGGTGGAGCTAAGAGAGATATTGATGTTCCTTTTTGTGACTACTGTCTAGCAGAGTTAGTTTATAAAGTGGTGCCTGGATATTATTACATGCGTAAAAAGTACTGTGCTATTTCAATTCCTCCTATGAGAATTAGAGTAGTGGAAAATACTGCACATGTTGCCTCAGTCTCTTTACCTGAGGTTATGAAGTATGAATCACTAAGAATCAGTGAGGGGGCACCTGGGTGGCTTAGTCATTAAGCGTCTGCTTTCCACTTAGATCCCAGTCCCACTGGGATCCAGCCCTGAATTTGGCTCCCTGCTCAGCGGGAAGCCGGCTTCTCCCTCTCCCACTCTCCCTGCCTGTGTTCCCTCTCTTGTGGTCTCTCTCTTTGTCAAATAATAAATAAAATCTTTAAAAAGAATCAGTGAGAGCCAATAATGATGAATACCATTACTGTGTTCAACTTTGACCAAAAGCTTATGTGAGTTCCTTCAAGTGACTGATTATATCTGACCTATAGCCATTTTCTCTGGGACTTTTCAGTACTTTGAAATTCTTTGTATTTAAACAGGAGAACCCAAGTAGTTTCTATGTACAAAGCACTATTTTATGTACTTTATATGAAATAGAAATTACTACAGGAAAGGCTACACATTTAGAAATGTGAGGATATTGACCAGAAGAATGCTCATGAGTAGAGCCAATATTTTGTGCAAAGATAATTCTGGGTTCACTTAAAACACACTGCCAAATGGGTAATGGAGATGCTAAAGAAGACTTAAAATGCAACTTATAGTCACTGGGTACTACAGAACCTAAAATCGTGAACTATAATAAAAAGTAGATTAAAAATGCTGCAAAAGGGGTGCCTGGGTGGCTCAGTTGGTTAAGCGACAGCCTTCGGCTCAGGTCATGATCCCAGAGACCTGGGATTGAGCCCCACATCAGGCTCCCTGCTCGGCAGGAAGCCTGCTTCTCCCTCTCTCACTCCCCCTGCTTCTGTTCCCTCTTTGGCTGTATTTCTCTCTGTCAAATAAACAAAATCTTAAAAAAAAAAAAAAATGCTTCAATGGAGATGCAGTCACAGCAGTGTCGCAAAGCAGAGAAGGGGGCTTGTTTCCAAATGGAGAAATCAGGAATACATACAGGAGCCTATGGGCCACAATTTGACAGGAGAACCATATTTCAGAGTGTGAACAAGTTCAAGAGGATTCGACGTTGAGCAGAGTGTGCAGAAGACCATTAGTTCCTCCAAAGCAGCTGATTCAAAGGATGTGTGGAGATGGAGCAGTGCAGAGGGGGACAAGGCTGCACAGGTGAACTAGGTTGAGATGGTGGAGGGATATTAATTATAAGCAAACAATCTGGGATTTAGTAGCCAGGACAGAAAGAGATTGTTTATTTAATGGGCTATTTAAGGCTTTCTCAAAGGGATTGTGATCTTGTGGGTGGCATGTTGGAGGGTAATTTGAGTGAGAAAGGCTGCAGTCAGGAGATACTGATTAAGAAATTATGGAAAGAGGCCATGTGAGAAAAGGTTAAGGCCAAACCTAGGGAAGAGCAATGAAGAGGAATTGTAGATGTGGGTGGGAGAGAACAGAGAGGAGAAATGGGTACACTTCGCTTGATGACCAACTAGGGAGCAAAAAAAGAAAGGGTAGAGATTGCTAAGGTTTTCAGTCTATGTCTGTGTGGTTAGGTCCATGTTTGTGACAAGGAAGACAAATAAGGGGTATATATGGGAGGGAGCTGAAAATCTGAATCTAGAGCTCAAAAACTGAAGCATTTTAAGAACATAGCAGGATCTTGCAGAACCAGGATCTGTAGACTTTAAGAATACTTATGGAAGAACAAGTTCAAGGAGCACTGTTGGTAACTTTTTCCTGGACAAAGTCTGGTGGGCTCCTACAGGAGAGGACAGTACAACTGTATTTGGCATCCCACCTCCATCCACACTCTAAATTCTCTCCTTCCTAACAGATATTACTCTACAGCATACAGAATTAATATTATTTTAGGAACTGTTGACGTTAGTCTTCAGCGGGGGGCGGGGGGGGGACTCACCTAAAAGCATCGAAGTTGGCATAGTGCATTCCCAAACTTGCATCTCTTGCTGAAGCAGAAGGGCTTTGAGGCAGATCGCAAGAGCCTGATATACTGCAGTGTTCCTGCCACACAGGCAGACGGCAATCCCTCTCCAGGTCCCGTAAGAGCACTTTACATTTTCTTCCCATCTTTCAGCTCATAAACATGTTTCTCTTCAGAACACACACCATATGCCATTGGAAAAGGGTTGTAAAGTTTTATAGATATATTTGAGAGTATTATAAGAGTATAATAAAGCAAAAATAATGCAAAGGAATGGGAATTATTGAACAATGGAATTAAAATATTAGGCACGGATAACTCTAAGCACATCCAACTTCTGTTTGTTTGTACAAGTCATAAAACCCAGAGCTCTTATTTAGTTCAAAGATACGAAGCCATTGAGTTGGGCTTTAAAAAAGAAATCAACAGTGGCTATACTTTATTGAAATCTTATAGGCCAGGCATCAGTAAATGAGAGCTAAAGAATATGTTTCTTATTATCTCAAATACCCTCAAATATGAGGCTCTGTGTTTTTTGAGGTGAGAATTTTTTTTTTCCACTTCCTTGGGATTTTTCTATAGGCATCCCTTTTTCTGAAGGGATTAATTACATTTATTTGATTAGCATTTATTGAGTATCTGTGCCAGTGAGAGTGGTTGAGGATGTAGAATACAATGATAATTTTTATCACCAAGGAACATGAATTCAAACATGTACCAAACTTCATTTATTCATTCATTCCTTTATTTGTTAAGCATCACTAAGTACATAGTTCTGTGTGCTTGGTTCATACAAGATCAACAATACCTAGAAGGTTTAGTATTGCAAGTTCCAACAGCATGTGCGGAGTGGCTTCTGTTTGATATACTTTTTCCATAATCCAAGAGGATATCTAAAGGAGCTCGGTCATAAGTTGTGTTTCAAAAAAAGAGGGACAACACAGAGGCCCAGAAGATAAGGAAATGACTCTAAAAATGGAAAATTTGAGGTCAGGGGTCTCAAAAGGACTAGAAGAATGCGTAGCAGGTAAATTAAAATTGGAAAGATGCCAGTAGGAAAGTACAGTAGAGGCTAATTATTGGGATTTTGAACCTAATGTGAGTAATAAAGCTTAATGAGGATGGGGAAAATGGTTTGGCAATGACCTTTCTAGCAGCCTTCAAGCTGAGCTTTTTAGAAGAATCATTTAGTATGTCATAAAATATTTTTTTAAAAAAGAAAACTAGAAGGGGATGAGAGGTGTTTCTATCGCTTTGTAGAAAAAAGAGTTATATGCAGAAATTTTGTGTAGGAAGATGAAGCAAGACTCAGATAGGCAATGAGAGATGCATAGCTCTGCTCATAAGTATCAGTAGTATCCTTTGTCTACCAAAAATCTAATCCTGTGGCCTAGTATTAAGGGATCTCCACTGCTGAGACCCAGGCTCCTTTTCAATATACCATCAACAATACTACAATTTGTCACAAACCCCACAATCAAACTTCTGTCTATGAATTCTATATTTTCTGTTTTCCTCTCTTCTTTTTACACCTTATCTTGTGGCTTAGGATGTCTTTTCTCTTTATGCAGGGCTGTCCAGACTCTGCATATGCTTTAAGGCCTTGTTCCTATTCAAGAAGACCTCTCTTGTCTCTCGAATTGGATATATTATTTCCCTTCCATGACACCATTTTCTACTTTGACGATAGTGTTCTTTAAGCCTGTCTTCCCTTTTCTATTAGACTGTAAACTGCTCGACAGCAACACCCAGGTATGATCTCTCTAGTTCTTTCCACAGTTTTTCAGAGTGCTTTGTACATAAACAAAACTCATAAATATTTGTCAAATGAGTGAATATCCAGACAGAGCAAGGCAGAAAAGTCCCAAAGAAAACATAGGATTTGAAAAAAAAAAATCCAAGATACTATTTCTAAGGGATTAAAAAATAACCAAAATGGGAAAAATCATACACAGAAAGCACATAAAAGTAAAGGTGTAGCTTTACTACCCATTCATTCATTTATTTACTCAACAAATGCATTTAAGCATCTCTATATGAGAGGCATTCCTTCAAGGAGTAGCAGAAGGGGAAATTCAGGTCCTGACATAATGGAATAAATGCTATGAATGGCTTAATCCCAGGTGTTAGGAAGAAAGTGTTAGCAGAGAGTACTTCCCAGAGGTGACAACATCAAAGTTGAGACCTAGAGAAGTAGTAGGAATATGCCATATTAAGACCAGAGGGAGGGGGGTGCCTGGGTGGTTCAGTTGGTTAAGCATTCATGATTCCAGGGTCTTGGGATCAAACCCTGAGTTGTCAGGTTTCCTGCTCAGCAGAGAGTTTGTTTCTTCCTCTCTCTCTCTGCTCCTTTGCTCACTTGTGTACTCACTCTCCCTCTCAAATAAATAAAATCTTAAAAAAAAAAGTAAAAGAATAGAGGGAAGGTAGATAAGGCCCAGAGAAGAACATGGACATACACATACATTATGAAGCATGAAATATTATGGAACACTTGGGGACTACAAGGAGTTCAGTTTGGTTGGAGATTAAGTGTGGACAAGCAAAAGTAGGGGCCAGGGAGGCAAGCCAAAGCAAGTACTTGAGAGCTTTCAGAAAGACATTTATATGGGAATGTCTTATAAGCTATAGATAATAAAAATTATTAGGATGGAATCAAATTGTCAAAGTTCTACTGAAGGCTATTTATCAGATACTCATATTTGGAAGTTAAAATCTAAAGATATATCCCAAACTAAAGCATTTGGGAACTTTGTGCTGAAAATGAAGACATAGCCATTGCCTCTCAGTTTTTTCAACTGTCTATCATTTAATACTACATCTGTTCAGATGAGGGTTGAGAAAGCGGTTCTCAAGTCTCATATATACAGTAAATTTCACTCATTTTTATCCTGAATATTGAGAATCTGTGTCAAGTCAGACAAGAGCAAAACTAAAGTTGATCATTGAACTATTATGTCCTCAAAAGGATTGATAAGCCTTTAATAGTCCCAAAAGAAATAAATTATATATTATTTACTTACTAAACTGAATTAGCTATTTTCAAGCATCTTAAAGGCACCCATTGATATAAAAAGTTATTGCTTATCATAATTTATTCTGGTATGTTTAGCAAATTGAGGCTTTTAAACCCCAGGCCTATATAAATATTTAGCATAGTTCTAATAATTCTATCTACTAGAAAGTTATAAAACTAGAATTTTTCTTTGACAACTGTGAAGGTAGTCTGAGGTTTTATTGAACTCTGCTTCATTTTCTTTAACTCGTAAGATGCCTTGTCTGAGTAATTAGAATCAGAATGCCTAAGATGCAATACATTTTTTGTTTATTTGTTGAAACACAATTATGTCAGGTAACTAAGATAGTCTTTTGAAAGGGAGGTTCATCCACACAGAATAGGAGACATGGTCATATGTAGTCAGTTTCCATTCACCTTAAACAGGGAAACAAACCCCTCCAAAAAGGTTTATTTCTTTCTCACTAATTAGTTTATTGTAAAATAATCCTTTGTAAATATTCCACAATTAAGGGGCAGCTGGGTGGCTCAGTTGGTTAAGCGACTGCCTTCGGCTCAGGTCATGATCCTGGGAGACCTGGGATCAAGTCCCACATTGGGCTCCTTGCTCAGCAGGAATCCTGCTTCTCCCTCTCTCACTCCCCCTACTTGTGTTCCCTCTCTGGCTGTGTTTCTCTCTGTTAAATAAATAAATAAAATCTTTAAAAAAAAATTCCACTATTAAGGTTAAAACAAAATTATATGAGTTGTGGTTTCACATTACTAATTAATTTCCTCCAAATGTTATTTCCAGTGAAGCTAGACCTTCTCTTTCACACACTGTAAAAAAATGTTGTATACTCTCTGCCTTCCTATGTGAGGCCCACAGGTTTTTAGAGAGCCTGTATGGTCCCATAGTCCAGTCAGCAGATTAAAGGAGTAAGTTGCTTTCCTAAATTCACAAGGCAAAGGCCACCCCACAAATCACTAAGAGATGATCAGAAAAACAATTCTCTGTGTGGATGCACAAATATTTGAAGCAGGAGGAGAATGGGAATGGATCATCCCAAAGATGCAGGCAAATTTTAGTAGCATCTGACTTTTCTAGGTGAATTTATATTCACTGAAACCAGTTTATATTTTATCCCTGTATCTGTCCAAATAGGAGGAATAAACTCCAAATGGACCATGGAGGCCATATTTTTTTTTTAGTCCTTGGTAGACACTGAAGCATGTTGAAGGAAATAATATAATATGCAAAACACAAAATCTTAGGTGGACACTGACTTATTGAATTCGTGCATGGAATAAATCTAGTTCTTTGGTTTCCCTGCACTGTCCCTTGGGAAACTGTGACTCTCTGTGTTTTTAAAATTACTCAGAAAAGCTATCATGTTGAAGCATTGTGACCCAGTTACCATGACTTTTGTCTTTTCTCATAACAAAATATTAAGAGAAATAAATAACCTAAGGGTTAGGAGAATTATTTTATTAGGGACTAAAAGCTGGTCAAACTAATGATACATTAAAATTACAGAAATCTATGCTATTTGAAGCAAAGCAGGGGAGCCATTTGTTTTGACAAAATGATAAAGAAAAAGTTCATTATGAAGATTTCCTCTGGTTCCTACACATCAGGCATTGTGTCATTCCAAACCATAAATCAAGTAATTGATTGGTGACTTTCACACTAAAATCCAGAGTGTGCGATACTTCTTCCAAGTTGTTTAATGAAACAAAATCAAAGCAAAAGCGTAATCCAAACAACGCCATCCTGATTCACATTGTTGGGCTGGAGCTTCACAAAGGCAGACCTAATTTGGCAGGGACACAGATATGTTCTTGCATGTTGACCTGAATCACCTAGGCTACCTCTCCATGCCGTGGGTCTCAGAACCTGTGTCATCCTGACAACTCGGGAAAGGTGCCTGTCCAAACACAGCTAAAGTGGCTAAAGAGGGAAGAGGACGCTTAGGATATTGTAATGAAGCTTCCAAAAAAATCTCTTAAAGATTAGATAGAAAATACAAAAATTAGGAAAGATGAATGAAGGAATAAAAACACAAAAGTAAATGTTGCTATGCATTCATATATGATTTCTTGGTCAGTAAATGCTCTCATCCATTTTTAAAGCATCTAGATTGTTGATTCTCTTACATTCAAAGGACCAATAAAGAAAAATTTCATAAATAAGCTAGTATATAAATGTGATGTCAAGGAGGATATGCATTTTTCTTCATATATTTACTTTGCTTATCGGATTTAGAAAATAAGAGAGTCCTCTGGGCTATTGAGGGTACTATATTTCAAACCCTATTCAATTGAATTTTTACTGGTTTTCTTAAACTCATTGGATAGTACCAATTTCAGAGGATAATAAAGGACCAAGTCTCGATGAACTGGTCAAACCCTAGACTCAATATTAGAAGCAGAATTTATTAGAAAAATAAATTTTAACTACAGGAAGTGTGATAAACTCTTTGTGTGTCTGTCTTTGTACTGACTGGTATGTAAAGCATCAGTTTCTAACATATAAAAATACCCAGTTTTCAGAATTCAAATGAGGACCTGTAATGTTATTGCTAACATTAAAATTTTCAGTCTCTAGTTCATCAATGAAAACTGGAGTTTTACTTTTAAAACTTAAATAAGTGTGTCAGGACCATGTTTCATTATTTCCTGGCCACATGGCAGTTAACCTTGACTTTCAAGATCACAGAGGCTCGTCTAACTAGATCCAAGTATAAAAGAAAAATATCTGCAGAAATAGGCAAACTTATATTTAATTTGGCTCATCAGAGTGGTACAACTGATACAACTGAGGACTAAAAAGTCAATGAACAGAAGGGTCCCTGGGTGGCTCAGTCAGTTAAGTGGCTGCCTTCAGCTCAGGGTCCTGGGATCAAGCCTTGTGTCAGGTTCCTTGCTCAGCGAGGAGCCTCCTTCTTCCTCTCCCTCTGATGCTCCCTGTACTTGTACTCTCTCACACTCTCTGTCAAATAAATAAATAAAATCTTTAAAATAAAAAGTCAATCAATGGCATAATAGAGTCACAAAATGATCATCCACTAGTCTCTACAATAGTCATACTCTCCTTAGGTCAAAGTACGATTTTTTTTTTTTTGTCAGTTTTCAGAAAAAAATATACAAAGATAGCTAAGAGTTACTTTTTTAAAATTAAAGGATTAGACAAGTTAAATAAGGAAAGATGAAAGCAGTGAGATTTCTAGAGAACAGCATTTCAACAAAATTTACTTGCTTACTCTCTTCAAGCTGACTTTTGGTAATGCCATATTGGTAATTCTCTGTGCCCACAGAGGATAATATCAAATAAAATTGATTCTAATGAAGGTTAAAATGTTCCATTTGAACGAAGGAAGAATTTCTTAAACAGTCATAATCCTAGAAAGATTGATGAGCAAAGTTGCAAAGTCTCTGTCCAGAAGGTCTTTGAAAAACAAATATATGATTCTATTCTGGAATATTCAACTTTTTTTTAATTTTAATTTTTTTATTTTTTCAGTGTTCCAAGAGTCATTGTTTATGCACCACACCCAGTGCTCCATGCAATATGTGCCTTCCTTAATACCCACCACCAGCCTCACCCATCCCCGCCTTCCAAAACCCTCGGTTTGTTTCTCAGAGGCTATGGTCTCTCATGCTTTGTCTCCCCCTCCGATTTGCCACAATCAACTTTTATCCCTTAACAATTAGAAATTAGATGAATTCCACAGTTCTTGAGGTTTATAGTCTAGTACTTATAAACATTTATTTACTTGACTACTTATAATTACCAACACTCCTATTACTCCCACAGAAACAAAATAAAATAAAACATTTGCTAAAGCATGGACTTCTGAAGGAGTCTATCTTCTCCTTAATAGCTATAGGTGTTTCCCAAATAAAATAATACAACCTGTTAATCCCAATTTCCAATATGATTAACCACCTATGATTTTAGAATTATGTCCTTTTTTTTTTTTTTTTTTTTTTTTAGAATTATGTCACTTTTTAACCTTCCTCTAGAAAGCATGTCTATAAGGTAAGTGGACTGCATGAGGCTACTTGCTATTTTTCCAATGCGTTCTGCTTCTCTTGACACTACTTCCCATGCTTTTAATGTTATTTATCTCATCTCTGCTGCTGAAAGCATTGTCTTTCAAGATTGAAGAGAGTATATGCTATGTCTTGCTTTGGACTGAAAACATATAAACTAACCTCCCTAGATCATAATCTACCAAAGGCATAGGCCAGGATACTATCTCCCTTGCATTGCCCAGCATGGTCCCTATGCCATAATGCCCCTTGCTCAATTACTTTACTTAAAGTATGCTGGACTGATAGCTGAAGGCTTGTGTCAAACTCAACCCAGCTAGGTGTATCTCTGTTAACACACAAGTCCCCAGCTCTGACTATTTACAGGCCCACACTTCAGCTAATTCCTTGTCCTGGGTTTGGACTTGGGCTTTCTCTCAACAACAAACTCAATTCTTGCAGAGGTCCTAAGGGTTCTGAGAGCAATTGATGGTCTTGTCTTGTCTTTTTTTTCTTTTCTTTTCTTTTCTCTTCTTAAGATTTTATTTACTTATTTTAGAGAGAGAGAATAAGAGGAGCAGAAGGAGAGAGACAAGCAGACTCCATGCTGAGCACAGAGCCTGCCCAACGCAGGGGTGGATCTCACAACCCTGAGATCATGACCTGAGCCAAAATCAAGAGTCAGATGATTAACCGACTGAGCCACCAGGCACCTCTTTGAGCAATAGGTGCTTTTCTTCCCAAACACAGTCATTATGTAGATCGACCTCTCTGATCAGAACACCTGTATATGGGGCCTCTGTTCTGGGGTGACAAGCAAGGTGCAATATTGCCATTTCCACATACAGGATGTAACCTCATAACATTTCTTTGGGAAACATATTTATTGAGTATTTATTGACCTGTGTCAAACACGGTGCCATGAGGATAATTTAGCGAACAAATTGTCATTTGCATTTTCCTTGGGATGCAGATGGACAATGAACAAAATAAATAAATTATAAGATAAGGGCGAAAGTCCTAAGTGCTAAGCAGGACAAATAAAGGCATGGAAGGAGTATAGGTGCGGCCGGGAAGTGGCAGGAGGTAGGAAAAAAATTTCAGTTTAAACAGGATGGATATGAAGGGTGATATTTGAATGAAGACTTTCAGAAACAATTCCTTTGACGTGAGATTCCTATTGAAAAGGCAGCAGATTCCACCTCCCTTGTGGGATCTCCTGCAGCCTTCCACCGTGGCAGTGTTTGCTGGATAGTATTGATCTGACCTCCGTCTCTTGTGAAAGCGTAGCACCCAAAGCAGTGTAAGGCTCTGTCTGCAGGTTATTCTCAAGTTCTGAAATACAGAGAGGAAAGAGTGAAACCGGAGAGTCGTCTTCGGTGCACTGACGGAAAACACAGCGATGTTCATTACTTAGAACTCTCCTCAGGGATTAAGGGTGATTAAACAGCCCCAGTTTACTAAAAGTGACCAGGTTTCACCACCAGACACACACGCCAGACACTTGGCCTCCCATTTTTGTAGTGTTTCACAAGCATCTTTAACAAAGCTAACAATGGAGGCCCAGATTTCTTTCTCCCTAGAGATGCTACACATTGCTCTAACTTGCTGTGTTCACATTGATTTTAAAAGGAGCTTTGCACTCACAAGAAAAACACGGAGGGCTTAGCGTGTGACCCACGGTTTTTACAGCCACACTATTAAAAAAAAAGGGAAGAAACTCAAAGCATTTTCACGTTTTCACATTGACAGGAATTGGCTGTTTTGACAAGGGAAAGTCATGGCATAGGATTTTTTAGATAAATTAACAGATTGAAAGTGCTAAATTAAAATTGCAACATTGATTTCCTTTTTAGCTCAGCTGTGCATTATATAAAAGGGTCAGAGGAAGGATTTATTATGGGCGATGAGTCTCTGTCGTCCACTAAGAGAGACCAGTGTACAAAATAAAGTTGTCCATTTCAGACACCCTTTGTCTCCAAGGAAAGCGGTCTAGGAGGCCCACGGGTGGCAGAGGCACTGAAAGGAAATGGAAATTGATAATCGGTCCTGTTAGGCTGATTCTCTGCATGTTCAATTCATATCCTTTTGAAAAGAAGAGATTAAGATGAAACCTCATTGAGGAATACACATTTCGAAGAAAATAGAAACAAAGGTTCTGCAAGGCTATTTCAGTGGGTGTCAAATGTGAGAACAAGGCGACACAAACTTATATGAAGAAAGGGCATTAACAAAATCCCCAGACAAAGGAGAAGCTAATAGCAAATATATGCAGCCGCTTTTGTGGATGCTCACAGGAGAAGTGGTACAACTTGATTTACAAAGGACCTGGATAATTATTTGTTACTTGGAGCCAACCCTGCTTCTCCCTCTGCAGAGGGCAGGCACTGACCATCTGCGTGTCTTAGTTTTGCTTTTGTGCGGCTGAGAATTAGCCACATTTTTGTGTCTGGTAAGCTTTGCATGAAGAGATGTTTGAAGCACTGGCTTTGTTTTGTTTTAAATCTTTAAACTGTTCCCTCGGCTTCAGTCAGAGGATTATTGCACATCTAACCACAAATAAATTGAAATATCAGCTCAAGAGAGCGCATGTTGCTCACTGATGGAATAATGGACGGCAGGTGGTAGAGGGTTTTGTTTTCAGAAAAGCACAGGAGGCTAGAAGTGACAAGAGTGATTCTGAGAGAGGGCTGAAACTGTCAGGATGGAGTCATGGGGGTCAGTAGTTCCTGAGCTGACCTTTTTAAACAAACCCTGAGACGACCTTTTACTGCGTCCTCACAGCGGTAGTGCATTCATGCCAGAAAGGTTGCCCCTCCCTCTAGATATTGAGAGTTTGAACAAAAAGCATATTTTCTATGATAGGGCCCATGTTCAGCGCTTCACTCACAGGGTAGCCTGACACTCCCTCTCCTGTCAGCCTGTGACACGCGAGCCTAACTGCTCACCTGCTCCAGCACACACACGAGCATTTGAGCTGTCCCTTAACAACTTTCTGCCGCTTTTGATATCATCTTCCTGTCAGATCATGGAAATCGAGGGACTCGGCAGCGGTGCGGGACACTCTGTGTGCTAATTTCCATGTCACTGCCTTGAATGGTGTGACACAGAACTCTTACCGCGCAGAGGTGTGACACAGAACTCTTACCTGACGTTGGGGGACATGCTGAAGCGCTGAGATGTGTTGTCAGTGGCATAAAATGCACTTTCTAATGTTTGTGAGCCAGAGTTCTAGAAGGCACAGGGTAGGGCTTTCTTTCCAAATACTGTTCTCTCTGGCCTCTGTTGCATCACCAGAAATCGCCCAAAATAATGCACCTAGTGTGCTTCCTACTGAAGGCTCTTTGTTCAAAATTGCCAGGATCTGAAGGCAAGGACTGCTTGTCTTCAAGGCCTGTGGAAAACAATGAGGGGGTTTTTTTGTTGTTTTTTTTTTTGCCTCCATCACTAAAAAATAATCTGTTATTCATCCTCCTGTTAAAAATGTTTTATGTGATAATAGATTCTGTCTTCCGTTCTGAGATGTGCGTTATGGGAGCAGATCTGGTGTTCATCCTTGGGTCTGGGATTCCAAAGCCATGCATCTAAATTTAGAAACTTCCATTTGCAACTAGCCCAGTCATTTCCTCACTAAATATCAATCCTCAAGTGACCTGGTCTAAACCACTGAAACGTATATCATTAAAAACAAACAAACAAGCTTTTTAAAAGTTTTGAAACAAATTCAAGTGACTATAAAACTTAAAATTAGATTCTTTTTTTTTTTTTCAGTTTGGCTCTATGTATTCCTCTCATCTTTTGAGTAAATAATAAAAGGAAAATTTGGTGAAAGATCCCTGGGAAAACACCTAATTTTTTATGCTGGCAGAAAAAAAAATAATGTAAATAAAGACCTAGAACCTTAATCTCCTGATCTTCTGTTTCCAGGCTTGGTACCCTTTTCTTTTCTTTTTCTTTTCCTTTCTTTTCTCTTCTTTTCTTTTCTTTCTTTTTTGAGACTCTTTTCAATGGACATAGCTATTCCCTGGTACTCAAGCAAACAGAGAAACTTAATAATGTAGCTCATTATTGCTGGACCTACTTTTTGATGTCTTCCCCATCCCTGCCCCTTTACATACAGAATGTATCATATAATCATCTATTGTTTCCTACACAATTTATTTAAGTGATCTATATGCTGGGAAGCCAAAGTTGCTTGCTTGGGGAAAAAAAAGGTGTTAAAAAGAAAAAGAAATGGATAAGCCCCCAGACAGAAGGTTAAGGGCAGGGGAAAATAGAAGGGAAAAGAAAGAAGGCATTTTCACAATAGAACCTGAAGATTATAAAGAAAGCTCAGGATGCCCAGAGAAAGGAAGGTCAGCCGGGACTGGGAGGAGAAACAGCAGCTCTCCCAGCGACCTCCTTTTCCTGGGTGTCAGCAAGGTCTGTTTAGGAACAACCAAAAAGACAATAAAAAAAGAAGAATAAAACTTTTAAAAAGTGACATGGGAAAAGACCAATGAATGGATAAAACTCTCATTAGAGCTCAAAAAAAGGAGAAGTAAGAATATATTCTGTAGAAGAATGAAAACAGAACTGTAACCAGGGATACAACCAGGGGCACCTGGGTGGCTCAGTCACTTACTTAAGCGTCTGCTTTTGGCTCAGGTCATGATCTCAGGGTCCTGGGATCCAGCCCCTGTTTGGTCTCCGTGCTCAGTGGGGAATCTGTTTCTCCCTCTCCCTGTGCCCCTCCCCACCAGTGGCGTCTCTCTCTCTCTCTCTCAGTCAAATAAATAAATAAACCTTTGGGGGGGGGGGAAGAAACTATATAATCAATAATCATCCATTGAATTAGAAAACAAATTTTTAGATTTACCATTCAGAAGATCTTAGGAGCAAGTGGTTTTGCTGATAGCTTTGTCAGAGTTTCTGTTATTTCAATAATTCCAGCTTTTAAAAAGATATAGAACATGTGCCTTACACATCAAAAACTAATGAAATACTGTATAGGGACTAACAATCAATCAATCAATCAATCAATAAATAAATAAATGTAAAAAGATAAAGAAAATTCCCCAGTAAATTTATGAACCTTGATCAATTTTACTACCAAAAACCAGATAATACTAGAGCCAAAAATTATAGACCATTTTGCACTTATGAGTAAAGATGCAAAATTATAAACCAAGTAATATTAAAAATTAAATCGTTGCTGTTACAGTGAAACTAAAAGCTCCACTCAATAGATCCATATAATGGATTAAGTTTGTCTTCTGATCTCCTCTTTATTAACTTGATAGAATGTGGATGAACCCCAGGATGTAGTGGGTTGAATCAGCATATGAGGAAGATGATAACAGTGCTTAGCAGGGCCTGACCTAGCTTCCTCGAGGTGTCCTCTGCAATTACACCACAGTAATAAAACTTTCACCTGTGATTCTGAAGTAATCTTTAGGGAGGACTGTTCAGGAAAAAAGGCTTGGTTCATCCACACATTCATATACACAATACTCGAAAGCATCAAATAAATGAGTAACTCTTGATGATGATAAGACATTCAATCAATAAAGATTTTATTTGGGAAACCTGTAGTGTTAGCACGTTCAACCTGTCATTATGCTTTTTATCCTGGGGGGACTTGAGGTTCTTATTCAAGCATCTGCTAGGCTAGATATTAGAAGACACTAACCAAAATCAGTAATTCATCTACACTACAAAACGTTGCAGGAAAGAGACTGTATACGGAAATGGTAAAAGCTACCCATTTCTCTCATTCTATACCAACTATATATATCTAGGCCTCCTAACGTGGTATCTTGGTCAAATACACCATAGCCACCCTTTAGAAGGTATCCAAGATGCACTGAGTTTGGGTCTCCTCACTGAATAGTGAGTCATCTAGAGAGATCAATGCCTTAAAAATTGCTGGTGCTCAGTAAACATTGGTTTAACTTCATTGAATCACTCAGAAAGAAGATTATCCAGACTTCCAAATCACTTTACTTCTCCCTTCCATATACAAACATATGTAAAACTAAAGCTACTGATTTAAAATCCACTAAATAGTGCTGAACTCTGTCTATTAGGTTAAATGAATGTACCTTACCTTTAGGAATATATTCAGAAAAAGGTTTAAGCCTTAAGGTCAGGGCACCAGGTGGCTCAGCTGATTAAGTGTTTGACTCTTGAGTTTGGCTCAGGTTATGTTCTCACAATCGTGGGTCGTGAGATCAAGCCCCATGTCAGGCTCCACGCACAGGCAATAATCTTGAGCATGGAGCCAGCTTAAAATTCTGTCTCAGGCATCTGGGTGGCTCACTGGGTTAAAGCCTCTGCTTTCGGCTCAGGTCATGATCTCAGGGTCTTGGGATCTAGGCCTGCATCGGTCTCCCTGCTCAGCAGGGAGCCTGCTTCCTCCTCTCTCTCTCTGCCTGCCTCTCTGCCTACTTGTGATCTCTCTGTCAAATAAATAAATAAAATCTTAAAAAAAAAAAATTCTGTCTCTTCCTCTTTCTTTGCCCCTCCTCCTCCCTCTCAACTAAATAAATACATACATAAATAGCTAGTAAATAAATTTTAAGCTTCAGGGTCCCCAGTAACGTAGAGTACAGACTTTGATAACCACCCTAAAGACATGCTGGCAGAAGTAATGCTCCACTTAAAGTGAGGCTTCCAGAACTGTCTGTCTGTTAGAGCCTAAGCGTCCAAGGACAGTAGGGATTCCAGTCCTCGTTCACACAGTTTTACTCTTCAGGCAGTCCTTTGTCATTGGTCAGCTTCAGCTAGACCCCAGCGCTGCAGGAAAGCACGCAGGGTACCAGATTCTCCAGTGCTTTAAGTTGCTTACTGTTTTCTGTTCTTGAATGAAAGGTTGTACTAAACCAGGCTTTACCCATGACAGGCCAGCACATGAAATTCTACTGTGCTGCTTTCCAGGCTTCCTCTTCTGAGTCAGCATCTTCTCTCTGGCTTCATCATGCACGGAAAGATTCCATGGAGAAAGGCTAACCGCATAGGGGTCTTGCATTTTAGTTTGGGCAAACAAACAAGCGCCGCACACTTCCACACTATCAACCACTTCTCCTTTTAAAGAGCTGAGCATCTTTTTCATGTAGTCCCACAGCCTCTGGTTTCAGGGGGCTGGGTATCAATCTTGCAGAAAACTTCCCTCACATACCTTCGCCACTTGCCAAATACAATCATGGTTCCAGTTCCAGCTTGCAGATGCTGGCTTCGCACCCAGCTGGCGTGAGGTGGGATCAACTAGCAGGTGGACGATGGACGTATCAAGCACCCAGCATGGACCTTCACCATCTGGGTGGTTATCGGGGCTGTAAGCTTAAATACACCATCTTGACGAAGTCTGTGCTGTCTGACTATGACTCCAAACCACATTAATGCAGAGCGATAAGGGGAATCCATACAGAGACCTGGTAACTTCTGCTTCCCAAGCAAGGTAAATTCTGTAAGAATAGTGTGTTCCAGGTAGAAGGTTCACATGAAGCCTGTGTGCCACATGCTGACGGTGTTGCTGGGGCAGGAGACCTGGGCTCAGTCGTGAGAAACAGAAGGCAGCTGTTTCTTTGGAGGAGCAGTGGAGGACGAGTTATCACATCTCCTTTGACTGTCTTCTCTTCACAGTCAGATCATTTGCATACAGAGCTAGACACGCTCCAGAACAGGTTCATCATGTGGACTCCAAACAAAGAAATTTAGTGATCTGGGTCATCATACTCTTCTGTCTTCTGAATTCACTTGACTGCTCCCCAGCAGTAGTTTCCTCCCTGCCAAACAGGGGCTAATGACCCTGGCCTTGGAAGACTGTCGGAGGAAGAGATGGGGTAATGCAAATCACTCATATCAGTGCCCGTTTTTAAATGCTTGTGAAGTAGATATTTCCTTCACGGGTCTTAAAAGCTTATCATATCCCAGCTTTCATCCCCCCTCACCAACTGTCATTTACAGATCTTCTAACTACCTTACTGACAACTTATTTTTCCAATGTCAGCATATTTGCCGCTACCACCTCTCATCTATATACAGTCTTTGTTTCATATTTTTACAAATTGGTTTCGTTATTCTAGTGAAGTTTCTCCCATACTCACTGACTTCTACTTAAAAGGACTGGCCTACAAAACACATCACCAACCCATCAAGAAATGTTCTTATTTAATCCACAAATGGTCAGTCGGGACTTAGTGTGAGGGTAACACTTAGGTCTGTAGCTCTTGTCAGCTCTGTTCATTCTGTCTGAAAGCACAGATGATGCTTACCACCAAATATCTTTCTATAGTAGTTTTAGGCTCAGGCATATTCAGAAAACTACAGTTGTTTGAGTAGATCAGCTTTGGAGGGGCAAAATTATATTCTGTGTATTTGTATATAAATATTTTCATGTGTATTTCTATCTAAATGTGTATCTTCTTTGAGAAATATAAATGAAAAATAACTCACCCTCATAAAAACTAGCATTAGAGTTTTAATTCTTGGAAAGTTCACATTATAGTTTAATTCTTTAAGGCACATTTATTTACCAACACTCCATATAGGATGGAAATTTAGTCATATCTTCAGAAATAAAAATCTATAACCTCAAATATATGGAATGGTAAAGTGACTGAACACTTCTGATTTGATATGTACTTAACCATATCTTAGAATTAGGCCTAAGGTCTGCTTGACATATTTCTGTGTATGTAGCCATTCTGTTCCCACAGCTTAGATTTGTTCAGTAGTTACCGTTCTAAATTATGATTGCGGGGTCCTATTAAAAAACAACAATAAAGGGTGCCTGGGTGGCTCAGCCGGTTAAGCATCTGACTCATTATTTCTGTTCCAGTGGTGATCTCAGGGTCTTGAGATCTGCTTGAGAGTCCCTCTGTCCTTACCTCTGCCCATGAGTGCTCTCTCTATTTCACTCTCTAAAATAAATAAAAATTTTAAAAAATACCATAAAGCAACAACAGGATAATGATTTTGGCCATAATAATAATTATGATTTTATTCTCGTGAAGTTTTTGAAGTATTTCCCATTAGTGTGCCTTATAAGACAACTTATTTTAGGGATGCCTGAATAGCTTAGTTGGTTAAGTATCTGACTCTTGATTTCAGCTCTGGTCATGATCTCATGGGTTCTGGGGTGGAGCCCATTGTCAAGCTCCACACTCAGTGGGGACTCTGCTGGAAAGGTTCTCTCCCTCTGCCCCTCCTCCACCGCCCTCTCTCTCTCTTTCTATCTTGTCAAATAAATAAGTAAATTTTTTTCAGAAAAACAGTATTTGTTTTAATAGCAGTTTTCTGATTATACAAGTAAATGTGCTTACTGCAGAGAATTAGCAAAATACAAAGTGCAAAAAAATCATCTCTAGGGACACCTGGGTGGTTCAGTTGGTTAAGCATCTGCTTCTGGCTCAGGTCTTGATCCTGGGGTCCTGGGATGGAACCCCATGTTGGGCTTCCTACTTGGCAAAGAGTCTGCTTCTCCCTCTCCCTCTGCATACCCCCCTTGTTCTTTCTCTCTTTTTTCCTCTCAAATAAATAAATAAAATCTGAAAAAAAATTATCTCTAATCTCACTGTCCAGAGATCCCAATTGTGTCTGCAGGAATGTATATACATATAAAAACAATAATTTGTAATACTGCATATACTGCTCTAATTCTGTTTTTTACTTCTCTGCCTAAAAATATATTAAGAGTTGTATTTATTTCTTATAAAACTCTAAATATGATTTTCTTTTTAGTAACCTTATAGGATTTTGAGAAGTTAATGCCAATTTAGCCAATCTGCTCTTTTGAAATTTTTAAATAATAAAATCAAAATCCATTTTGATGAAAAAACCAGAGAACTTAACTGCAGCCAGTTCTGGTCCTCAAGGGGTTTTCCCTCAAAAATGAAATGCAAGACTGTATGAAAGAAGTCAGAGCAGGGGAGGACCCCAAGACCAGTACCCTGCTTTAATTCTGTGTGTTGATGCGAAACATTGATGAAGACAACTAGAGAACAAGGCTTCCCAGATTCTCATATATGTAATATAATTCAGACCATTGTATAACCAGTAATGGCTTCTTTAGCCATCCCATTTATACTAGTGTCTTTTTTCAATAATGAATAAATTGCATTTAAATTATAAATTTAGAAAGGAGAAGTAAAAGGATTACTAAGTGTGAGAGATGAATGAAGAAAAGCAGTAAAGCCTATGTGATCAGAAGGATAAGTCTTCCAGTTCATCTGACATAAGAGATGGATTACAAGGTCTCTGAAGTGGGGGACAGTTTGGGCAGTAATCTGCATTTAAGGAATCCATTAGTGCCATCCTATACACATTTCCATCATTGGATGACTAGCAGGAATATATAGTATTTGCTTATGATTTTGTAGATTTTAATAAAATATGACATTATCTTTTTGAATCATTTTTACTTAGGGAAAACCTACTTTCCTAGGACTTGGCTGATGTCACATGCATCAACCTTTAAATGGCATAATGATGTTGTATCTTTTGACATTGTCTGTGTATCTTTCTGTGGCTCATTCTGTCCTAGAAAAAGTATCTCTAAGGAGCAGTGCTTGAATTAACCCCTGGACAATGATCAACAGAAATTTTTCCTAGAAATAACTAAGTCTGTCAACTGCTCAGGTATTTAGCTCATGGAAAGACCTTCATACAGGAATTCAAGAGGTAAACCATACTCTTAAAAAGTAGTCAGACATTATGGTTTTCTCTCTTTGAAGGAACAATGTTATTTGTGATATTTTCTCCTAGAGATCACATTATAAGACATAAATACAAATATATGTTTTACATATTCTTCAGTTTAAAAACTTGGCATTATCTACCTATAGAGGACATATGGGGAGAATGGAATTCAAGAAACAACAGACACCTATCTCAGAAGCATTGAGATCTAGACTCAATCCAAATCAGAAACATCCAGTAACTACCCCTCCCTGCCTTTTTCCTTCATATACTCACATTGCTTTCTGGGTTAAAGCTAGAAGTAGAACAGTGTTTATTCCCTGCTTTTGTCTGATGATAATTTGTTCCTGTTCTTTTATACTTCTAAAATTTGGACTTTTATTTACAAATGGGATTTTAGGAATGTTGATGTAATTTTCACACAGCATTGCTCTCAGAATAATGAGATAGCATATTATGGCTACTGACAGGATGAGAAAGAAACCTAGAAAAGAATCAGTCAGTATTTGAGGAACATAATGCATTTCATCCATTCTAAGACATGAATTTTTTTTCAGGATGTCTTACAACTAATTTCTCTTGAACAAACTCTGGATGTTTAAAAGTTTTAGTAATATTTTGAAAATTGTATTTTGCTTGTAATTTTCATCTTACTGTATGGATAAAAGCAATGTATGATAACATCTTAAATGTGATGAAATACAGTGTTGTGCTTTCAATCTGTAGTAGATAAAGATAAAATTATTCACTGTTTGGGGAGTACTTGTAACTGACATACTAATGCATCACAGTAGACCCTCCCCCAAACTCCACTAGAGAGAGAAAAACAAATCGTCTTGGAAAGTTACTTCACAAAAAAATTCAAAATATCATCCTCATTCTGTTCAGAAAGTCATTTTCTGAAATCTAACTAATGGAGCATTGGGCCAGAGTGGATTAATGAATTCCATAGATAATCCCTCAAAACTCATTTTATTCATTGAATTTACTTCTTTCTCTACTAAATATATTCCCAAAGCTTGATAGGTAACCAGATTAATTAATTTGTTACATATCCTTACTTTTCCTTTCTGATAGTCAACAATGAATAAAATCCAAAGTCAGAAAGAAGAAGCAGCACAAAGATAATCCCTAGTCTGAATAACCACTTCTGGACAACAGAGAGCCTACTAGGCTTTAAGTCTTTTTATAGAATTCTAAATATTGGATCCAAGTATAAATGTCTTACGTGTATTTGTGTGTGTGTCTGAGTGTGTGTGTGTACACAGAGTAAGCATGCACATATTTAGTTACATAGTTATATGCATTTAAAAAGCTTTGTCCATAATGTTCTAAAACCACTATCAAGAAGACAAGAATACACATGTTAAACACTTCTTTCCGGGTGAATAGAGATGAGGGGAAAAGTTATTGGGGTTTGCAAATTTATTTTAAATAAATTCTTTTAAAATACCCACTGACCCACATTTATTGAAAGAAAAATAGTCAACTACAATTATAATTGTTATCCTGTCAGGTATTTATTAATAGACAGGCGGCTGTCATCTTTGTTAAAATGCTCTAAGTTGACAGAATTTCATTTGCATAAATGGGTGGAAAATCCGTTTTTACTTGTCCAACAAACTGGAGACAAAGTGCCTGCCAATGTTTTAATTTCTTTTTCATGTTCTGGTTAGAGAGTGAGAAGAATGCTTTCACTCCACAGTGTCATGAATATGATAATCTATGGAAATCGTGGAAAGCAGGTACTTAAGTTAAGCATATACTGTGCTATGGGAATCCCTGATGAATTCAAGTCTCTTCTGTTTAGAGAAGATGTTGTTGCCTGTGAAGTGACAGACTGCCAGATGTTCCTGAAGTGGCACGGTAATGGGCTCAGATAGTGGTGTCTTTCCCAACCCCCCCAGATGATAGCATTTACTTTAGGCTATGGAGTGGTCTTGCCTTCTATCTTTAAGAACTCATGTTTACATTTATTTCTCAACTATCAAATCTTCATTTTCTTAATTTTACTTACTTCAACACGTGGAACATAAAATTATATAACTATGTGAGTAATCCTTACTTTATAGAGTGTATGCAGTCTAAATGTGAAATAAGCAATTCTCCATCATGTAAAAGCATGCTTAAGCCATTGATTTCCCTTATAAAAGCTGGAAAAAGGGGTTTACACGAGGGAGAGGAAATGTTTACTTTAACATATTAAGCACATAGCAAAATGTACTAAAGCATATGTAAGTTAATAATAGAAAACTACAACATGTTGTGAAGATTTCTATAATAATATGATGCAGATGATAGGACTAACATTTAATAAGTGCCTACTGCTTACGAAGCTCTGGCTTCATTTTATATACTTTATGTAAGTTATATAATCCTTACTACAACCCTATCAAATATTATTCCAACTTTATGAATGAGGCACCTGAGATCTTAAAAAGGTAAACAAAATTTAAACAGTGGAACCAAGATTGAAAGCCAACATCAAGGACTGCACCGTTTATCCTAAATATACTACTACGCATACATTTCTTCATTTGAGAATGTATAATGGGCCAGGTATTAGTCAAAGTTCTAGGGGACCACCACTGAACAAAACTTATGAACATCCTATTTGGTAGCTCATATGTTCTAGAAAGGATGGAGATACAAAATAAATGAATAAAGAATATGATCCTTATCAAAAGGAAAATATACAGAGTATAATTTAGAGGACCTACTTTCACTATAAAGGCCCCAAGACTTTTTGAGAACAGCAAAAAGTACAGGAGTATGGTTGCAGGGTAGTAAATTAAGAGGAGGGTGGTAAAAAATAAAATTGAAGAGGTGGGCAGAAGCAAAATAAGCCTGCAGTCAGTGCAAAGCTTTTATATTTTAAGTACGTTGGGAAATCATTGGAGAGTTTTAAGCAGAGGAGTGGCATGTTCTCATTTCTATTTAAGACAGTTGCTCTGGCTACTACGGGGAGAATACATTATAGCGAGTCAAAAGAGAAAGTAGGCCTATCAGTTAGGAAGCTACTGACTGCAGTATTCCTGGTGAGAGCCGTCCCAGCCTTGGACTAGATAGAGCCCTATCAGTGGAGGCGGTGGGAAATGGAGAGAGTTGGGTTGTTTTGAGTGTACTTTTGCTGAAGGATTGTTTCTAGAGGGGAAGATGGGGCGGGGGGGGGAATAAGAAATCCAGAAGAGCCCTAGGTTTTTGACTTGAGCAAATGAGTCAGCAGTCATTTCATTAACTGAAATAGGGAAGATTGGGGGAAAGAATATTTGGAGAGAAATAACAAAGGATCTTCTTAAGACACGTTAAGTTTGAGATCACTTTTCAACATCTAATTAAATGTTAATTAAGTCATTGGATGCAAGAGTCTGGAACTCAGTGTAAAGAACAGAACTAGAGCTGTAAATCTGAAAGCCATAGCTTAAATGATATTTAAAGCCATAGATAAGATCAGATCACTTGGAAAGGGTACCCTGGCAGAGGGAAAAAAGGGCATCTAGGACTGACCCTTGGATAGTCCAACCTATAGGTTACAGAGAAAAAGATTTATCCAGTAAAGGGGATACAGAAGTGATGTAGGAAAAAAAGACAGTATTTTAAGAAGGAAGGAAGGAGGGTTCATCCTGATCCAATACTGCGAAGAGCGAAAGTAAAATGAGCAAAAAAGTGTGGCCATCCGATTTGCAAAGTAAAGCTTGTTGTTGGCCCCATCACCACAGCATTTCTGTGGCTGGAAATGGAGGAAAAACTCCTGGACTGAGTAACTGAGCAGTGAAGGGGGCGGGGGCAGGCACTGCTATTATCAGGGCTTAAGACAGGTTTGAAGGGAAACCGGTAAGTGGAGAAGCCTGGGAGTGGCTGCAAGAGACAGAGTTCTTTTGTTTTCCGTATTTGTTTTGAGGAGGGGAGGAATTAAAATATATTTGTGTGTTAATGGAAATAATAAGAAAATGAGAGTGAATCATGGGACGGTCTGAGATAAGAATTAAAGAAGCAGATGCCTTCTGGTGATCAGACGTACGCAAGAGAGAGCCCTCAGTGGATCCTTTGAAAGCAAGGGCATGTCCCATCACAACAGAAGAAAAGATGAAGGGAGATAGTACAGATGAGGGAGAATTCCAAAATGCAGAATAGAAATATTACTTCAGTATTTTTACCTGATAATGTGAGGCCGGGTCCTCAACTGAGAAGGAAAAAGAATGGCAGTTCAGACTTCAGGAGCAAGAAAAAGATACAAAACTGTCACTCTGTAGAAAGAGGATGAGTAGGTACACAGCGAGGCTTGTTGGCCATACTGCGTGCTCACTTGTGAGTACAGTTATGAGGTCGTGGGGGGAGAAATCATACCCTGTAGCTGTCTTCAGTTTTCAACTGTAAGTATGGAATGACTGGATGATTGGGTTAAATATGCACAAAGATTTCACCTGGTGGATACAAGGTTAGAGGTTGTTGTCTGATAGGACTTGACCTTAAATGATCGGATAAATGTACATCATCAAAAATTGTGATATGCATTTTATATATTTAAAGGATTATTTATGTTTAATCCCATTACATTACAAACTACCACAAGCTCCCTGAGGATAGAGATCATCTGTTTTGCCTCCTATTATGTCTTCTTACTAGATCTTACCCTTGGTATCTTGTCCTAAAGCACCGAAGGCCATGCAGTAATTTTAAGTGACACTGAAGCCAAATAGCTCAGAAAGGACACCGGCTCTCCATGTAGAGAAGATGCATGGCTCCGAGCTGAGAGACCTAGGTTTGGGTGTGCCCCGCCATTGCCATTATGTGGCACTGGGCTTTGTGTGCTTGCCACATTGGTGGGCCTTAGGTTTCTCCAATATTATAATAATTCCATTATTGTAAAAATTAAATGAGATCATATACAAAAACATTTCTAAAGCCAAAAGTACTGTCACTGTGTTATTCAGTTTTAGAATTTGGTCCTAGTACATCTTGGGGGATGTGATGTTCAGCAACTGGCTGATACCTAATAAAGCTCAGAAAATTGTGTACAGATTATTCTTCTGCAAGCCTGATGGTGGGTCTCTCTGACTACCATTATCATCTTTTGCTGTTAGCCATTGCCAAGCATGAGGCTCATCTTTATAATATACTTTGTCAGTCAAGAGCAGAAGGGTCTGACGACCAGCCGTGTGACCTACGTGGTGTGGCCAGAGGGCCTGTGTGAAGCCCATAGATGTCAAGTGAATTACTGTTTCTGGAAGCTTAATGTTTACCCTAATGCAGTGATTGCCTAGATTCACAATTGTTCAAAGTACATTTTCAATAAAATAACCGGTTTTTAAGAACTATGGTCTACAAATGTTTTTGTTGTTTGATTTCTTTTTTTGTTTCTGTTCAACTTTACTGTTTAATTTTTATGAACAGGAGAGTGAAATATGTGGTCATTATTATTTTCTTGATAGAAAACTGTAAGCAAAGAACCAGGAAAATACAAAGAAATTTTTTGTGTTGTGCTCTACACCTTTGAATCTAAATTGATTTCTTGGAACTATACCTGACGATACCTTATTACTCCAAATCTGTTAGACTGTAGCATGTTGTTACTAAAGCAAATGTTATTATCAGGGATTGGTTTATGTAGTATTATGGATGAGGCCAAAAATTACTTATCTGGTCATTAAGCTCTAGATGAATCTCATTCTTTCCGTGCCTTGTGCATAGAGAGAACCTGTCTGGACATTTTAGGTGGAAAGTATTCAGATGCCATCAGTTGTCAGCATGAAGCTGTGCCCTCATACACATTGAGGTTAGTTGAAACCTCTTGTCAGTATGGCTTTTTGTTGATGTTAGTCCGTCATTCATTCATCAAATAGTTAATTCAGGCCAACTATGTACAAAGAACAAAGAGGAAGATAAAACAGGTTCAAAAAGTATTCTGTCCTCAAAATGTTTATGATGACTCAGAAAAATAGAGAATGCATAAATAATCATATTATCATTTAGCAAGTAATGAGGAAGAAACAGAGGGGAGAATCCAAGATCTGCGGAGCAATGATTGCCTGCAGTAGCGGCCCAGGTACAGGGATGAATTTTATCTTACGGATGTTTGCAGGCGTCTCCATGTCCACATGCGAAAGGTGTTGTTTATGGAGCACTCTACCGCACATACAAAAAGGATTCTTTCCCATGTTAAATACTTTCTACCAGTATTGCAATTAATTATCTTATAAAATTCTTTCCTTTCAGCTAAAAACTTACACTTCCTTTTATTTTTCTCTCTAATATAAATCTCCTGCTTAGCATAGAAACCCTAAAAATTGACTTTCAAAATGATGATCATTTTTTTCCCAATATGTTCTGAACTGTAACATCAAATAGGGTTTTTGATTGGATCAAAATGTGATATTTTATGCCCTGTGCCACACTTTCAGGTAAAAAGGCTTGAAGCAGTCCTCCTGGTGTTTCTGTGTAGGGAAAATATTAAGTATCATATTAAATAAATATGGAAAAGATTGATTAATCTTCTACTCTTGCTCCAAATATAGCCTGACTCCTGAATGCTCTTTTCATATTTATAGCAGTCCCATTTTCCTCATCACCCCATTTTTCTGTTTTTCTTTGATTCTGTCCCATTGTATGAGGTAATTTTCATTCCATTTTCCCTCATTGGTTTTTGCCCTTGACATTCTATGTAATATTTTGCCATGAAAGCAGTAGCATTTTGAAGGTGGATTTCCAAAGCAAATTATTTCATCCAAGTTCTCCTAAGGCATTGGAAGGACTATAACTTAGGAAGTCTTTCTTTATGTGAAGCTAATATTTTGTGACATTTTTATAATGCAGAATACTTACTTCATCTTTACATTGTAAAGATGTTTAAAAATTATACACAAATACAAATTACATTCACTATAATAAAATAACACTTTGGTTCTGTACTGCTTTATAGTCTTCAAAATGGGAAAAGCTGTATTTTAATAATATTAGTGCCTTCCTATTTTAAACAGTTGTGAAGAGCAAGGAGGCAGAATGGTCATTGTTATTTCCATTTTACACAAATGAAAACCGAGGCCCGCATAGGGCAAGTGACTTGTCTTAAAGACCAAATATCTCGGTCTCTGTGCCCCCAAACCAGTGATCACTCGATATTGCACTGCTTTAGTAGAAGGTTCCATTTTCTCCCAACATCCTGTAACTGCATACCAAATATAACCACACGTGTGTTGATGTGTTATTCTTACTGACTTGGCAATTTCAAGTCTGGTATCATTTATGTTCATTTCTGATATGTGTGTGATTGATTTTATATAGAACGTATTTCAGGTGAGTTGTAACTGTAAACCAAACTCTGTAAAGATAATTACAGTGCGGCATTGGTTGTGAATGAGTTCCTCGATTTATACAGATTATATTAGCCTTCATTTAAAAAACTATTTTATTTATCTTAATTATTTTTACATGTTTTATTATTTTGTAATTAAAAAACAAAGAAGATATCTTTGGTTGTACCTGCCACCAGTAAAGCCTAAAATAGTTTATGAACTCATCCAACTTTGGGAGTTTGGTAAACATTATCCATATTATTCATATTTACAGTTTAAAAAGTCTTGAACTGTTCTGTAAATAGGAGGAAAAGAGTTATAATTTGTGACTCAATCCAGTATTTCATCCACAAACTGTGGATGTGATGTGATATCTTAACAGACTATGGGGGATGTGATGCCACCTGGTTATAAACTCTGAGGATTTCTTCCTTCCTTCCTTCTTTCCTTCCTTCCTTCCTTCCTTCCTTCCTTCCTTCCTTCCTTCCTTCCTTCCTTCCTTTCTTTTAAAGAGAGAGAGAGCAGGGGGGAGGGACAGAGGAGGAGAAAGAGAGAATCTCAAGCAGGCTCCCCACTGAGCACAGAGTCCAATGCACGGCTTGATCCCATGACCCAACATCATGACCTGAGCTGAAATCGAGAGTTGGATGCCTAACTGACTAAAGCACCCAGGTGCCCTGTAAACCCTGAGGATTTCTAACTGTGAATTTGAAAACAAAACAAAACATTACTGGAAGGAACCTTATAAATTAGCTGGTCTGACCCTCTCATTTTACAGATGAGAAAACTGAGACCCAAGAGAGTCACTAGGTCCCATGGGTCACAAAATGAGCGAATATCAAGGTTAAGAACACAACCCCATCTTCTAACTCTCAAGTGCTGTTTCCAATATTATCTCCCCTGGAAAGAAGTCTCCCATGGGGGCATTGCTTCTTGAGAATGAAGTATATTAAATTCACATTTGGCTGCTAATCACTTTCTCAGCAGCTCTATGGTATTTCATTAACTGCTGCATGTAACACTCTGGCCTTTCACCTGTATTAACTTAAGCTCATTAAACTTGAGGCCAATAATAAACAGGGCTCAACTAATACAGATATTTTGCATGGTATGCGTTCAGCATAAATGGTGTCTACTGTATGAAACATTTTTCCCTTTATAGTTTGTGGAATGAGTAAAAACGGGAAGCATAGATTTCAAAAAATGGATTATATGTGTACTATGCCTCTTTATATCAATCAAAAATATATTACACACTCGTCTAATACAGAGCTTGGTAAGAACTATAAAGAAACATGAGTGACAGCATAGCACAGGGTCTGGCATCTGGCAGACTGGATGTGAACCCTAGTTGTGTCATTTATTAATGGCAAGAGTTGGAACAGGTTGCTTAGCCTTTCTGAAACTGTGTTCTGGTCTGCAAATGGGACGAGGGTAATACCCACTTTACAGGGTTGCAATAAAGAACGGATAACGTCCTCCCGTGTTTTGCAGAGGGCCTGGTGTATAGCAACACTCAGTTAATGTGCTGATTTTGATGAAGATGGTGCTGACAATGCACTTCATTCCCTCGCCGAACTTATAATCACCTCCCACCACAGCTGTTGTTGAGGAGGCTGATGTTCCCCATGTCTTCTCCCCACCTCATCATTACTATAGAATACAAGCAAGGGTCCTCCAGAGTGCCAGGAAAGAAAAACTAATCCCAGTTTCCCCACCAACATGATTTCATTTTCCTTTTGACTGAGAAAGAACTCTTCTGCAGCTTATAACCTCTGCGGCCATCAGCTAAACACAAGCTCTTGTGTGATTTTGATAGCTTGAGATTCTGACAGAGCAGGGGATGGTGGGAGAGGATGGGTCATTGCAGAAAGATGGGCAGCAAAGAGGCAGAGAGAAAGGTCTGTCAGAGAAGCGTTCTGTGTCAGAAAGAATGAAAGCTGGATGGTTTCAGGCAGAAGTCACTATGAGAGTAGGGGTGAAGCAGTCAGCTGTCAGTGTGGGACTGAAGATCGATGGTGGACAGTTGGCGTCAGGGTGTGTAGCCTATATTTGTTCTCTATTTTGGAGTGCCATAGACTGTTAAAAAAAATCTTTTAGGTCATCTATTTCACTTTCCTGCTTCTACCAAATCCCATATCCAACATTCTGGATCATTATTTTCTTTCTGCCACAAACATCCTTACTTCCTCAACCCACCCTTCTTTCCACCACTGTAGGGATCTAATCGCATATTTTCAAATAGCTGGTGTTGCCCTACACCCTAAAGAATTGCCTGGAATTCAGAGCCCTCCATAGATTCCCCAGCTTTATCCCCTGCTCTTCCCTAGTCACATACTATATTTTAGCTCTATGAGTTCATCCTGTTTTTTTTTTTTAATTTTTCATTCCTTTTCTCGTCATTCCTTTATCTCTCTTATCTCTTTCCAGCACCACATACTATTTCTCCCTTTTATATCTTTCATCACAGTTTAAATTCTTCCTTCACTAGGAAGTCTTCCTTCATCTCTTAGTTGGAATTAAGTGCCCATTTGGATCAGGGTTACATAGAACTGTTTGTGCATCTCTTCCTCTACTTATCCTATGCTCCCTGAAAACTGCTATGGAACCCAGATGTCAGCTGAAATCACCCAGTCCATCCTTTCTGGAAAGTGCTACAAAATCCCTGGAGATTATGTTCTCTAGGTCACTTCCAGCTATAAATTCCCCCTCTCACTGAATTGTGCATCTCCCTCAATCTTACTTCTAGTTGGTTCCCGTTCTTTGAGCTATATGCCCACCCAACCACGAAACTCAAGCCTATTTTTGCTGATTTTCTTCCAAATTTCTCTCTAAGGCATATAAGTATGTAGGAGACTTATTTAAGTTTTAAGGATCAGAGAGGAGGATTTCAATTGCAGCAACACAAACAGCTCAAAATGGAATGTGAGCTCTTCCTCTTTACTAAAGTCCTGCAGCCCTCGTACCACCAGGCTCTGCTCCCTTCCTGTCCCTTCTCTCTTCCTTCTCTTTTTGCTCTTTCTTTTTCCCTTTCCTCTCTCTTCTCTTGTTTCAGAATTTTGCCTTCCTCACGCACAGTTGTTCGGTCATCTCTATTTTTGATTCTCCTATATTAATGCTACAGATTTGGGGGGTTTAATGTGGAAATTTATTTTTAATTAATTAATTAATTGATTGATTGATTAAAATTCACTTAGCCAACTTATAGTACATTGTTAGTTTCATGTGTAGGGTTCAGTAATTCATCAGTTGCATAGAACACCCAGTGCTCATCACATCACGTGTCCTTCTTAATGCCCATCACCAGCTACCCCATCCACACCCACCTCCCCTCCAGGAGCCCTCATATTGTTTCTTATAGTTAAGAGTCTCTCATGTTTTTTCTCCCTCTCTGATGACTTCCCATTCTGTTTTCCCTCGTTTCCCCTACAGTCCTCTGCACTGTTTCCTATATTCCAAATATGACCAAAACCATATAATAATTGTTTTTCTCTGATTGACTTATTTCACTCAACATAGTACCCTCCAGTTCCATCCATGTCGATGTAAGTGGTAGGTATTCGTCCTTTCTGATGGCTGAATAATATTCCAGTGTGTGTGTGTGTGTGTGTGTGTGTGTGTGTACATGCACATCTTCTTTATCCATTCATCTGTTGATGGACATCTGGGCTCTTTCCACATTCTGGCTATTGTGGACATTGCTGCTATGAAAATTGGGGTGCAAGTGCCCCTTCTTCTCACTACATCTGTACCTTTGGGGTAAATACTCAGGAGTGCAGTTGCTGGATCATTAAGGATAGCACTGTTTTTAATATCTTGAGGAATCTCCATACTGTTTTCCACAGTGGCTGCACCAGCTTGCATTCCCACCAACAGTGTAAGAGGGTTCTCCTTTCTCCGCAGCCTCACCAACATCTGTTATTTCCTGTCTTGTTAATTTAAGCCATTCTGACTGGCATGAGGTAGTTATCTCATAAGTTTGTTTCTTTAGAGGAAACTGATAGGCATCATTTAATAATAATTTTCTCACCTCAGTTTCAAACAATATGAGTCAGTCTTCCTCCAAAAGCCATAAACTGCTTTTAAAAAGAATCACCTCTTACATGTCTTTGTGGCCCCAGTGCCTCCCTGATGCTTGGCCAAAAACAAGTCTTCCCTCTGTCATCCTCTTTTAGCATTCCATTGATGTTAGATTTTCTTCTCTTGATTGACATTCTTCCTAACATATGTACTGATGCGGTCCCCTTCACAGAGGAAACTTCTCACCCTCCTGTATCTTATTAAACAGAGAGCACCGGGTTAGCAGTCCTCTGGCTTTCCAGCACCTCTTCCGAACTGGGCCCCTTCTCCCTCTGGTGTTTCTTCTGCCTGGAGGATTTTCTTCCCCTTTCCTGACCCTCACACCTCCGTGTTCACCATTTGCCAAGCTATCCTTCAGAACTTAGCTCAGATGTCACCTCTTCTAGAAAAGCTCTGACCCCTCAGCCTGGGTTAGGTACACATTGTCACTGCATATCTAGCATTCTGTATCACCTCTGCCACAGCCTTTGTCTCAAAGGACTGCAGCTGTGATTAACTGTAGGTTCTTTGAGGTCACAGCTTGTCTTTTGTAAATACACCTCAAGTGTCTGGCACTTTGTAAATGTTTTTGAGTTTATGAATCACAGCTCTTGGATAGAAGTATGGTATTTTTTTATTTGATTTTGATGTAAATGGGCCTATTTGTGTAAATTCATGTCTTTCCAAAAGTAATGTTCAGGTCATCTGACATTTCGAAAAACCAGCCAGATTTTTAAAAAATACAGTCAAGATATTCATTCATTCACTTGTTAAGTTTCAAAAACATCTTGTGTACCTAGTATGTGCTGGATCAAAAAGTAACTGTCTAGGACCTGAAGTGGGGACATTCGAGGCACAGTCTACGAGCAGTAAGGCAGTACGGCAGGTGCAGGACTTAAGGTATGCCCACAGTGCCGTGAGGGGCCCCTAACACTGGAGGGAGGGGAGCCAGTTAAGAAGATTACTTAGATGCTGTGAAAACCAAGCTGAGACCACAATGCCAAATGGGCATGTACCAGATGAAAAAGACTGGCAGGGGCTCGCCTCGCAGAGGGGATGGAGGCGCCAAGATGGAAATACAGAGCATGGTACACAATGCGATATAAGCAGTTAAGGCTTATGGGAATAAATTGGCAGGCATGCACTTTACCAATCTTATTCCATTTCATGCTTATATCAACATCGTGTGTTAGATACTGTCATTCTCATTTCACTGATAAGAAAAATTAGTAGCAGAATGGTTAAGTAATTGGCTCATAGTCACACAGCTAATGAGTGTAAAACTGTGATTTTAATGCAAATTTGACTTCTAAATCAGTTCCCCAACCACTACGCAAATGTTGGCTTTCTACTGTCACTGAGAAGCATGAACCGTCATTGCTTTTGACAGATTCAGACATCAGATAGTTTATCAAGGGTTCTACTCTTCAATTTATCAGATTAAATGAATATTTGTATTTCATTACAAATGAAAAGTTTGCATGTCCGACTCCTGTGTCCCCATTTTTACCACTGGGCACCACATAGTATTATGATAATATGTAGGCAGTCCATTTCTCTTCGTCTTTTATTGTTTTCCACTGTCCTAATGTGATAACATCATGAAAAATTGTTTACTGTCATGTCGGTGATTAAGCATTACATGCCAATTACTCATGGGAAAAAATCTGAGTTTCTGAATCTAAGTCATGCTAACACGGACTTTGAAATAAAAATCAGGATCAAATGTAAGCAGTTGATTATTAAATCAGAGAAGGGAAGAAGAAAAGTAACTGAATTTGAACAGAACAAAAGCGAGACTTCTCACCTCTGTTTCCCATATTTATGTCATGCTGAGCACACAGTGGTTGAAATTAAGGTATGCTGGAAACACACTCAGAGAACCCATGTTCTCAGCCATTGTGCTCCAGATTGTATATTCCGAGTATCTAAAAAGTATTCCATTGCATTCCTGAGGGGTTTTTTTGAAGAGTAACTCTTTGAAGTTTTATTTTCTTCATTTTTCCTCTCCAGTTAACAATCATTTGCAACCAATTTTCCAAGAAGTTTGGTTTATCATTCCTTTAGATAACTGCAATAACCAGAAATAATATATAACTCAATCTGACAGTACCCTTAATGTATGGCAAGGGATACTTATAAAATTTATAACAATGATAAATGTACACATATCATATAGAAATTATTTAACCTTTAATGTAGTACAGGACAATTTCTGATCCAGAGTTAGCATTTGATATTTTATTTGTTGAATAAATGGAAAAATATAGTGTAACTAAGTCATATGTGTTTTTTGTAAAAAAAAAAAAAAAAGGCAATTCTTAGATAGTTGTGAAACATATATCCTTGACCTTATTTCTTTGTCAGTGTATACATTTACACAGACACACATGCACACACAATTATACACACACACACATGCACCCAAAATTTTATATATATATTTGGATTTCAGGTTTATATTGAGTGTGATATATAGATAAATATATATTGTACTTAGTGTATATGTGTGTTTTATATATATGTGTGTATCTATATGTATGTAGATTGCACTGAGTATAAACCTGAAATCCATCTATCTTTTAACTTATTACCATTTGACTATCAAGTAATTACTTTTCTTGCTGTTATTGTTTCCAATCAGATAAGACAGTATGATTAGGAAAATAGAGTTGATCCATTATAGCACCGTACATCATTTCTATTAGCCAACTTGCTGCCATTCTCATAAAAATTATGCAACTTAAACTAGAAGATACCAGTACCTGCTTCTATTAAAAACTAGAACCCTTTTCTACTTCATAATATGCTCAATTACCTTTAGATCGATCCATGAATAAATTATAATCCAAATAGACTGCTTTACCTTAAAGCTTTGCTGGCTTAAGATATCATTGTTGATTCATTATGTTGTCACTTTTCTATCGGCAATGTAATGCTTTTTATATCTGGATAGAGACAGTTTTAGTGTGAGATACTGTTATCTTTAAATGAGTAGGATTTAGCTTTTCTGGTGAGAACAAATTCATCAATGATGAATCCCTGGAGAAAGTATTGAAACAAAAATCATACCATTTTTGAGCTTTGTTCAGTTCATCAGTTACAAAGCAGCTTTTGATAGTTGTACAGAACTTTTTTCTTTGTTTAAGAAATATAGCATGACGCTCAAAACCTCTTGCTTTGAGTTACCGCGGGCTACAACTTTTTTGTAAGAAAATAATGAATGAAGAGGAAAAGCTCCTGCTGCTGGCTCTGTCAGGCTCCACTGATTCTCCTCCTGCAATAGGAAATCAATTAACTCTATGTTCAGGCAGAGATTTGAACTAAATGCTTTATTAATCATCACTGATTGCGCACATACACACTGACCAACTGTGCATCCATCTTCACTCTTTCTGAGTTTTATTTTGCTTTTTGTTTGCTTGTTTTGTTGGTTCTCTGGCAAGATCAGGACACAAATGCGTGCCCAAACATAGTAGTATATGTAAAGGTGGTCGTCTGCTGCAAGAGAGGATTGACCTTTTGCATTTTCAGAAAACTTACCTTTTAAAATATTCAGTACTCAGATATGGTAGAGGCATCTTAATACGACACAAAGTAATTTTTGAGAAGACTTTATTTATTTACTTTAGAGAGAGGTAGAGACAGAGCATGAACAGGGGAAGAAGCAGAAGGAGAGGGTGAGAGAGAATCTCAAGCAGAGTCTGCACTTAGTACAGGGCCAGATGCATAGGGCTGGATCTCCTGATCCTGACGCTGACCATGAGGTCATGACCTGAGTGACCTGAGTCACTTAACCAACTGAGCCACCCAGGCTCCTCTGTAACAAAGTACTTTTTTTAAAAGCATAAACTTTCTTAGACTAATTTTCGGAAAGCAAAATCTATGGCAACCTTGATGTTTTGGAAGTTGGTACTGCACATGGCGTCTGGGACCTCCATATAGCAGTGAGAAACTACACACAAATGAACCTATTGGACTTGGAGATGAATGTGGAAGGTTGAGGGGGCAGTCATTGGTATTGTGTGTGGGTTGCTTTCAATTTAAAGAAAAAATTGGCAACAGTTTTCCTTCTTTTCCATTGACTCCTCTAACACACAAAGAAAATCCTATAGGAATCTTTATGTTAAATTGAGAACTCCTTAGGACTAATTAGAAAAGATTAGCACATTATAATCATAGCCCTGTTAGCCATAGAAAGCAGTATAATTTAAAGACTGCAAATGTGGTCAATCACTGCAAAAAAAAAGAAAAGTCTACAGAAAATATCAGGCTGGTAGTTGTTTACTCAGGCTGTGCTCTGTTCAGCACCAAGGGATTTTCAAATATTATTATTGTTGTTATTGTTATTATTACAATCACTGGAACAATTTGAAAATATCACAATTTAAATTTAATTACTTTATTTCTCTCCCTTTGGATAAAGAATATTCTAAATGGGGAAAATAATCTCCTTTGGTTTATATTTAAAAGAAGATAGATGGAAAAGTTCCAGGAATGATTTCTTTTGAATAACATTTATAGAACTCTTAGGTGGAATTAGAGAGTGTTGAGTTGGTAAGTAAGATTCAGGGATCGGGATAATGGTTCAGAGTTTCATTGACATTGCCACCAAGAGGGATCCGCTAGAACCAGAGGTCAATTGTTTCAACATTCAACAATTTTTTATAATCTTCAAGAATATAAGATTAGGATTTAGTGCCCTTGATATAGAAGCAAAATGCGGAAAGAGTTGATACTCTGACAAGAATTATGTCATGTGGATATGCGTTTACCACCTTATGAAGTGTTATCAGAACCCCAGGGGCATTCCCTTGACATCACATATAATCCCCAACACCTCATCTACACCAGGAAAAGGTCTTTTAATAAGAGGACATTTCAAACAAGCATTATCTGTTCTACATTAAAAGGGCTTGCCCATGTGATAAATGTTGAGGATTTGTTTTATACTCATTGATTTGATGCTTTCTAACAAGACAGCATCACCTATTTTATAGTAAAATAGATACAATATATTCTGTTCCTTCATCATAGTATTTCATATTACTGAAATCATTACCTATTGTAATTTAGGAAAGCACTGAGGTATAGGGATGAAGTATAGAGCTCTAGTTTAATTGTATATAAATAATTTGGCATTCATAACATTGCTTCCATTTTCTCAACTTATTGACATAGTAAATTGAGAATAGAGTAACGATCTTAGATATTTCCACATAAATCTGTTCTGCTTCTGCTAATATAAATTTTCAGTGGCAGTTTGGCTGAACTGGGCACGGGTTAAGTTTCGCTTCCCTACCCTACTAACATCTCTAGAGAATTCCTTTTCCTGGGGCATTATGCAGCCTGGCAGGTGGAGGCCAGTGTTTCGAAACAACTGTGATTCTTCACCAAAGTGTTTGCTAGGTCAGAGATCAGGATGACCTTGGAGTGCTGTAGTTTTCCAAGCCTCTATCAGCTAGATAAATGGGTTTTATTTTGTAGGAGAGAGAGAAAGACAGAGAGAGGAGAAAGGGTGTTTCTGCAGTCTTAGGAAAGAGACCTAGCTATTCCAGGTTGTAGGTGGACAGGGAATGTTTGGAATTCAGTGTTGTCTATCACAGACATCATGCATCAGTAAAAGTGAAGTTCAAAGGTTCTAGAAGAGAAGGACAAAGGTGAAGAGGAAATAATTGCGGGATAATGAATACTAAGGGCATATTTTTGTTAACTTGAAACCACTTGGCATTTTTCGATGACACCCAGGCATCTTTCTAAATGAACTTTGTAAAGTACAGTTGAATAACCTTGAGATTTAAACCTCCACAATGTGATTTTGAATAATGATGGAGTTTGTTTAAGCACTGTAATATTCCCTCTGCTTTTCATTCCTATTTTTGCCTCCTTCATGCAAAATAAAATTTATTTCCCATATGGAGAAATCAATATTTTTACCATTTTGTTTTTCAGCTGCTCCAGTAAATTGCAATCAACATTAGTTACAGTCTTTAAAGAGATGTAGTAAGAATTTGAACACAATAAAATAGAGATACAGATTAGAACTTTGGCAAAGTACCTTTGTTATTGACAAAAGCATTTGTCAGGGACTATGGCTGTGTCTATATTGTGCTAAAAACCTGATGAAGAGGGAAAAAAGCATCAATAGGTTTTACCTTCTGTCTGTAGGAACCAAACAAATGATCTAACTAATAGCTATTGTTTTAAACGAATGGATTTGGTTTACCATTGTGAACTTTATTCCACTTAGAAATGTATTTAATTAACATCTGTATATTTAATGCGTATATATTTGGTAGAGGTATTGCACTCTTTAGTTCTTTTTATAATTAATGGAATCTGATACCCAGAAGACTAGTGATTCTCGAATAAATGAAGACCTTGTTACAGTATATAAGAAACAATTTCAAAACACACATTTGTTTGTTGACGGTACTTATGTATCAATATCCCCACATTTTTCTCTTCTGTGAGCTAACATGCTTTTTATTTGTGCGTTTTCCTTTTAGAAACTGCCAAGTTTTGGTCCTTATCTTGAGCAGCGCAAGGAAATCATAGCAGAGAACAAGATTAGACAGAAAGAAAATAATGCAGCTTTGCCACCACTTGAGAGAAAGCATTTTATCCCCAAAAAGCCTATACCTACCATCAAGGTAAAAATTAAGTTATACATATTCTATTTTATTGTGTAAATATACAAAATAACTCAATATAGCCTAAGTATTTATTTACTGGATAAGTATATCACTTACTTTGTTTAAAAATATAATGAAAGTTCTAAAAAAATATCTGTCTATCGTGATAGGATAGCCTCTTTTATTTGCATATTTTATACTTTTTAGAATATTGTCAAGTATTTTCATGGAAATTTCTATATGTACTAAATGGGCCAGGAAATATTAAGGTGAATCCTTAGTCTTCTCATAGTCATTTCAAAATTATCTTTATCTACAATTAAATCCAAGGCACATGTTAGTCATACAAAGAACTAAATGATTAACATGCAGCACAGTATGAATTTGGGCAAACTTTGTCTGGTTCAGTCTCTGGAAAACTTTATGTAGTGGGAAATCAGGAGACTATTTTCCGGGTCATAGCAAGAATCATCATGAAGATGGAATGGTGGATGTGTTATAATTCTTGATTTTTTTTCTTGGATTTTTTATTTTGAGAGAGTGACAGATTCAAATACAGTTATAAGGAATAATACAGAAAGGTCTTATGTACCCTTTATTCAGTTTCCCCAGTGTAACTTGTAAATATCACAACCAGGATAATGACACAGATACAATCTACTGATCTTATTCAGATTTTTAATTTTTGTATTTGCGTGCACATGTCCGTATATGTGCACACATGTGTGTTTACTTCTGAGCAGTCCCACCACACATGTAGGGTCCTCTTTCCACCACCACAGTCGAGGTACATGACTTCCATCACTACAAAGATCCCTCAGGTTGCCCTGTCGTAACTACACCTACCTCCTTCCTGCCCATCTTCCCCAAGATGGAATTGTCTTAATGAGAGGAAAAGGAGGTGTTAGAGGAGTTTAGGACTCCATTCTCCCTGAAATCACCATCACTTAATGTGGTTTCAGTTACTGAAACTTATTCTTCCCTATTTAATTACAATCTACTCCTGCATTTCCATTTTCTGTTTAAAGCATCAGCTGAAAAGTTTGCTCTTAGGACCTCTCAGGGAAACCTCCTAGAAATTCATCTTTAGCTGTCAATTGGGAACTAGAACCCTTAAAAATTCCCTCTACCTAAGAGAGAGAGAAAAAAAAAATGTGTCCTATGTCAAAAAAAGTGGGGTTTACACTTGCTGTTGCAAAATTTAAGTGATTCAGAGTTCTGAAAGGAAATACAGAAGTGGCTGACCACAAATTCTACCAGTACTTCAATACCATAATTCCAAGTAACATGAACACTTGGGACTTTTAACAGCACAATAGCCCCAAATACTCTCTTGAGTGGTTTCCTTTACCTTATTTGTGTGCTGCCAGAAGAATGAACTGGACACTGAATAAAGAGATCAGATCCTTCAGCTCTTCACAAGCCTCCACCCTCCCCGTGCTTGATTATGATTATTATATGACTTGGGCTTAAGTGAGCATTGTCCCACTTCTGTGTCTCTTCTTAATGAAATTAAATGTAAGAGCACATCTTTTTCTTACATATAAAAAAATCAAAAGAAATATATTATTTATATTTGAAAGAAAGAAGTGCAAGGTGATTATAAAAGCATTTTGACCTTTTCTAGTCCTCTGTTCCTTCAGGGAATATATGGATAACCTAGAAGCAAGACAAAAACAGAATAAAGAAAAAACCTACTAGAGTTGAATTCAAGCCAGTAGATCACTAATCCAAATAAAATATCAAACTCAGCAGAATTAAATAAACCAAAGAAATATGAAGTCAGGAAAGTGAGTAAACATTTTTTTAAGTATCAAGGAAGGATAATTCTGATTAAAAATAGTTCAAGTTAGGGATGACTGAGTGGCTCAGTCAGTTAAGTACCCAACTCGTGTTTTTGGCTCAGATCATGATCTCAGGTTTGTAGGATCTAGCCCTGCATCAGGCTTCGTGTTCAGCTAGGAGTCTACTTATACCTCTCCCTTTCTGTCAAAGAAAGAAAGAAAGAAAAAGGAGGGAGGGAGGGAGGAAGGGAGGAAGGAGGGAGGGAGGGAGAAAGGGAGGGAGGGAGAGAGAAAAAGAAAGAAAAAAAGAAAGAAAGAGAAAGAAAGAAAGGAAGAAAGAAAGAAAGAAAGAAAGAAAGAAAGAAAGAAAGAAAGAAAGAAAGAAAGAAAGAAAAGAAAAGGGGAGAGAGAAAAAAGAAAGAGAGAGAGAGAGAGAAAGAGAGAGAGAAAGAAAGAAAGGGAAAAAAGGAAGAGAGAAAAGGAAAGAAATAAAGAGAGAAAAAGGGAGAGAAGGAAAGAGAGAGAGAGAGTCTTTAAAAACAGTGCAAGCCTCCTCATTTGAGATTATCCAAATTAAAGTATCCCTGTTATTACATTGCATGAGCCTCAAGACATTATAGATAGCATCTTCCCAGCATCAAAAGCAATAATAGTGCTGATCTACTAAATGATTGCTATGGTGAATTTTCCCAATGTCTAATGGATTTTCCACTCCCTTGGCTTCTCTCCAGAATGTCATACCCATGCTATCTGTTGTCATTTCCAGGGAGATGGTGTGCCCTGTTAAAAACATAGTGGTAGCTGATAATTGTGGATTGAATTTTTTGTTTGTTTCACTATTGTTTGTTTGTTTTCTTGGGGCTTGCATTTTCACCTATAGTTTTAAGTACAACTTATAATTATTAGTGCAATAATAATTATAAATGCAACTATGTCTTTGGAAAATGAGGAATTACATTTATTAAAACAATGACTGCTCACTTTATCTTGCTTTCTATAAGGCTTTCTATAGAATGAGGGGAGCATATGTTTTAGAGGAAGAAGGAAACTACAGAGATCTGTTCCTGTCCCCAGAAAGATTCCCCAGTTTCAGATGACTCCTGATTTCTAGAGCCATGATGTTGTGTGTGTGTGTGTGTGTGTGTGTGTGTGTGTGTGTGTGTGTGTGTGTATGGTTGCATTTTTAATTAGATCAGTTCTCCTCTAATAAATCCACATTTTTTAACATTCTAGTACAATTTACCAGAGTAGGAGAGGCAGTTCATCTCCTGGAAGCACCCATGGAAATATTGTGGCAACCAGTAGCTCTAATGTGTCTCTGCTGTTCCAAGTGCTATACATGTTTTGTCTTATTTTATCTTCACAGCACCTAGGATAGATACTATCTTTATATTCATTTTCTAGATAAGAAAATTGAGGAAAAGTGAAAATTAAACGATTTAATCAAATCACATAGTAATCAGTGATAGAATAGGGAATGGAAATGAAATTGAGAGCTGCTGGCTTAAGAGAGTCAAAAGATTGACTCATAATAGGAGCTACAAAAAATGTGGATTCATTCTAGAAAGTATATGGAATATACCTAGAGATAGACCAGTGAAGATGAAGATAGCAACATGGAATAATGAGAATATTTAGTAAGGGAATTTTAACACATGGGTTTTGTCAAACTTATACCACTAATCACTTGATTTGGAGCAAATATCAAATAAGAAACCTGTAAAATGAGACTATTAGGCAAAGTTAAATTTTTCTCTCCAATATTCTATGTTTTTGTTTGTTTGCTTCCTAATGTTAAAAGTGCAAAGATTAATATGAAAATTACTCATAATCTTACTTAACCACTATGAAAATTTAGATTTATAAAATTCTAGTCCTTTTTATATCTAAATAACATATATTAAAATAAACGTAGAATATTCTTACATTTGCTACATAAAAACTTCACAATAATTTATATATCACTTTTACATTGAAATAATGCTTTGATAGTATTTTATAATACAAACTTATTATTAACTTTTTAGAAGTAACTTCTTGGAGCCTGGAGGGCACTGTGCTGCTCCTGGAGGGAAGGCAGGCAAACAACACAGAGGCAGGCAGTGTGGAAACCGTGATCTGGAAATGCCTGGGACATACAGTAGGGGAGACTATGCTTTTCTCGGAGTGCTTCCCTGAGACTAGCAAGCACAGAGACCCCTCTCTGAGGACAAAGGAGCTGGCTGGTGCCATGTTCCTCCACAGCTGCTCAGCATAAACACACAACCACCTGCAGTAAACAGCACAGGTCCAATGGTGCCTGGCTACCCTGCTTCTGCCAGGTCCCACACCCCTGTGCTCTGGCAGTACTGCCCATCTTGTTCAAGTTTGCCTCAGTCCCTGCATGGCAAGCCCCTTCCCCCAGAAGACCAGAAATAATTCCTATCCATACCGTGTCGCCCAAAGAGAGAGGTCTGCCGGGCTTCAGTTCTAATGGAAGTAGCATCAGGTTTCACTTAATAAGCAGACCAGGGCATGTCACTACTGGGACCAGCCTCAGCAGAGATGTGGGTCCTGAACCACGGGATGAAATAATGACACGGACACGGAGATCTGATGCAAGCTGACAGACCCGAGGTCAGTCAGGAGAGACCTATGAAGCAGGCTCAGGCTCACGCATTGTGTCTCTAGCTCTGGCTCTGGCCCTCTTGCTCTGCTTCTCTCTCTGCTTCTGTCTCCCTTGTTCTCTGCTTTTGTTTCTGTCTCTCTTTGCTTCTATCTCTCTCTCTCTCTCTTTGCTTCTCTGTTTCTGTCTCTCTTTGCTTTTGTCTCTCTTTGCAGGCTCTCTGCCTTTGCTTCTGCCTTTTTCTTTTCCTCTGGCTCTGCCTTTGTCTCTTTTGACTGACAAGGGCCCTAGTCTTTTATTATTCAAAAGTGAGCAAGTTGGGGGATGCAGTTAGGTTAAAGTTAAACAAAGTGATTCATAGCAGGCGGAGTCAAGCCTTTCTAAGAAACTGGCCTTTACCATTAAAAGGGAAGTTTGTGAATAGACTCAGTTTGATAGTTGAGCAGGAAGAACAAAAGGCAAGTAAAGATGGTGTTGATGACCGAGACATTAGCATAACTCCAGATCCTTGGCTGGGGGGGGGGGGGGAGAAGCCCAGAGGGACTTTCATTCACATTCACAGGTACCTCCACCAAAGTTTCTGGTGGCTTGGGCCTGGTGGGAGGGGTGGATGACTCACCTTCCCCGACTAGAGCACAACTAGTTACAACCCTCCAGCTCTGGCCAAGGACCAGACATTGCCCACTGCAGGCAAGCGAAGACTCTGCAGAAGACTGGACTAAAGGATAGAGCAGCCAAAACACAGCAGCAGAGTGCACACAGCACACACCAGAGATACTTGCTGGAGCTCCAGGCCCTAGACACCATATGGCCTCTTCTTCATAAAGACATTACTCTCAGGAGCAGGAAGCATAATGGGCTTTTCCAGCACAGAGAAGAGGGCAGAGACTTAGACAAAATGCCCAGATGGAGGAATTCATCCCAAATGAAACAACTAGATAAGATAGTGGCCAGAGACCTAGGTGAAACAGATATAATATGCCTGATGGAGATTTAAGGCAATAATCACAAAGATACTTTCTGGGCTTAAGAATAAGACTTCAGGGACACCCTTACCACAGAGGTAAAAGAGTTAAAAAAAATAGAAATGAAAAATGCAATAACTGAGATTTAAAACATACTGGATGCAATGAACACAAGGATGGAAGAAGCAGGGGAATGAATAGGTGATATAGAAGATAAAATAATGAAGCTGAACAGAGGAGAGAAAGAAGAATTGTGGAACACGAGAATAAAATTAGGGAACTCAATGACTCCATGGAATTGTGGAACACGAGAATAAAATTAGGGAACTCAATGACTCCATGGAATATAACATTTGTATTATAGGAGTCCCAGAAAAAGAAGAGAGAGAAAAGGGAGTAGAAAATTTATTTGAGGAAATAATGGCTGAAAAGTTTGCTAATCAGGAGGAGGAAACAGACATCTAGATCCAGGAGGTGCAGAGAGCTCCCATCAAAATCAACAAAAGCAGGCCAACACCAAGACATCTTGTAATTAAATTTGCAAAATATAGCAATAAAGAAAAAAAAAAACTTAAAAGAAGAAAACAGAAGAGAAGAAGTTCCTAATTTACAAGGAATGACAAAGTTAGCAGCAGATCTCTCCACAGAAACTTGGCAAGCCAGAAGAAAGTGCCATATATTCAATGTGCTGAATGGGAAAAATGTGCAGTTATGAATACTCTATCTAGTAAGTCTATTATTTAGAATAGTAGGAGAGATAAAGTGTTTCCCAGACAAACAAAAACTAAAGGAGTTCATGACAACTAAACCAGCTCTGCAAGAAATATTAAAGGGGACTCTAGGAGTGCAAAGAGACCAAAAGTGACAAAGGCAAAAAGGAACAGACAAATAAAAAGCTTCTGTACAGCAAAGGAAAAAATCAACAAAACAAAGAGGCTACCCACAGAATGGGAGAAGATATTTGCAAATGACACTACAGACAAAGGGCTGGTATCCAAGATCTATAAAGAACTACTCAAACTCAACACCCAAAAAGAAGATGAACACATCAAAAAATGGGCAAGAGACATGAAGAGGCACTTCTCCATAGAAGATATACAAACGGCCAACAGACACATGAATAAATGTTCAGCGTTACTAGCTATCAGGGAAATTCAAATCAAAACCACTCTAAGATACCACCTTACACCAGTCAGAATGGCCAAAATTAACAAGACAGAAAACAACAAGTGTTAGAGAGGCTGCGGAGAAAGGGGAACCCTCTTACACTGTTGGTGGGAATGTAAACTGGTGCAGCCGCTTTGGAAAACAGTGTGGAGATTCCTTAAAAAATTA
>PITA01010216.1:0-73156 GCA_004023965.1 Spilogale gracilis
CAACTGGATTAACTAATCCTTGAGCTGCCCTATCTCTAGTGTTCTTGTTATGATACATAATAAATGCTCTATTCTTCAAGCATTTTGAGTTGGGTGTTCTCTGTTATCTGCAATTGAGCCTCCTAACTGTACAATTAAGGCTGGAATAAAGATACTGGCACAGGATAAGGTCTTTGAGTGAAGAATACTAATGAAGTAGAAAAAGAATTAAAAGTCCAAGGCTTTAATAATTCACACAAGAAATAGTTTCTCAATGGCCAGATGAAGGGGAGGACTATTATATACAGATAGTCCAGGAACGGTGCTTGCTTCACCCACAATTCTGAAACAGGAAATTCTGAGTGCTTGTGGTATAGCCAGTAACCTCTCACCTTCCTTGGAGGGAAGGAGGCTGATGATGTGTTGGCTGACTTCTCTTTCCTCTTGACCCAGACACAGGCAGTATGTCTATGCACCTGGTCACAGGTGCCCTTATTTCAAATTTGGGCTCCAGGACTCCGCTGGGGATGGGATGTGTGGGCTGAGAGGGCTTCACATGCGGAGCTCAACTTCAGGACGGCTTCTCACCCAACCCCAGATGCTCAGGTCACTCCTGGAGCATTTCTAGCTCCTCCCTAGAGTGTCAGACACAGAACCTGTATGCACAGCAAACTTACATACAAGTGGTCTCCTGAAACCTATCTTCACAATATATTACCCAGAAATCCTAGACCTAGAATCCTGCTAGAGGGTCCCTATGCCATGCGGTAACTTTGTAACAACATCTCCCTTCATTCTTTCAGCAAGCATTTTTACAGCTCTCTCTGCGTGTCACAGGTCAAGGTACACCAGATGAACAAACCCACACTCTGCCCTCAAGGGCCTTAAGGCGTAGTGGACACAGGGACTCGTTAGGGGAGCACTATTATTCTGAATAATAGTTATACATAGAGTGAGACAAGATGAATCTCCCCCACCTACAAGCCAACCTCAGTAAGTGCTATTTGTAAGAGGAAAGGCCAATTGGAAAGTTGACTAATTTTTCTATTCCAAAGGGTAAACTTTAGTTTAGCTCCTGAGTAGGCTACAGGCGGTCATAAGAAAGGTTGAGCTGGGCTCTCCGGTGAGAAAGTGAAGATTTGTAAATGGAAGTACAGTTTTCTCTGTGATTAGTCACTGGTGGTTGCTTATTAAGGACATTATCTCTTGGTTTAAAAAAAAAATAACGGGGTGCCTGGGTGGCTCAGTTGGTTGGGCGACTGCCTTCGGCTCAGGTCATGATCCTGGAGACCCGGGATCGACTCCCACATCGGGCTCCCTGCTCGGCGGGAGGCCTGTTTCTCCCTCTCTCACTCCCCCTGCTTGTGTTCCCTCTCTGGCTGTGTTTCTCTCTGTCAAATAAATAAAAAAATCTTTAAAAAAAAAATAAGACAAAATAAAATCCCCCAAAGACTGCCATACTGGTCTAGAGTTTTAGCAGAGGATAATTAATTAATTTGTTAATTATAACTTGTACTTTCCTTATTTTAGCACGGATATGTTGCCAGAAATGAAAGAGTTTCAGTGTTGACTCCTTCACTTTACTCAGACTCATAAAGAAGCGGCACATTTGCCAGCTCAACCAGTTATTCTCTCTGTTTTATTTGGCTTGGTTTTAAAAACCAGATCGCCCTTTCCCTTGGAAATTAAGTTGGTAGAAAATTAATAATGGCAAGATTGTCTTCCCTTTCGTAAGTTAAAAGCCAAGAGGCTATTTCCAGACAAGCCCAAGCTTTGAGTGGCTTGAAGCTTATATAATTTGGGGGACCTCTTTAAGAAAAAGAAAACAAGGTATCTTACTTTTTCGAACGTTATAACTTTCGGACCTCTTCTAAAGCCTTGGGAGTGGCCCCTGAAGCATAAGCCTCATTTACTTCCCATAAATCTGCTTCAGGTCTTCCTAATTTGGTTGACTTCATCAAGTTGTTCCTCAAGCATTTTAACACATGTAGCCCAATATAAAGCAAATACAATGAATTTCTTTATCTAATAATTCTTTTTTTTTCTTTTAGAATAGGCTCTATGCCCAATGTGGGGCTTGAACTCACGACTCTGAGATGAAGAGTCACATGTTCTATTGACTGAGCCAGCCAGGCACTCCTCTCTATCTAATAATTCTTGCTTCAGAGATAATGTAGAAGCGAAATAATAAAAAGTGACACCGAAGTAAAGGTTTGGGTTTAATTGCAGGTAAAAAATCAATGCTGTACCGCCATCTATTGTCTACTCAAAGAATTCCTCGAGTCTTCTTACAGTAAGCCTTGGAACTGGATTTTCAAAGTTTTGGAAGGGGCTTCTACTGAATTATTTCCTCATGAGAGCTTAAAACACCAGATATTAGGAGCACTCTTCTGAATCAAGGCAGTGGTTGTACAGCTACGTAAGTTTCCTGGTCATGAAGAAAGAGGGAAAACTCTTAATTCACTCACAAGCTAATAGTATGTGCAGTATTTTTTGCCGCAAATTTAAATGGTAGAGGGCTACCACTTCCTGAGCAACTCAGATTATGGACACACACCATCAGGACATTCTAGACTTGAAAAGCCTCTCATTGCAGATTTGAAGAGACAACAGCTCCGAGAAACCATGAGGCTGACAGGCCTGGGGGGCCTGCTGATGACCCATGTGCCTGGAACCGGAAGTCGAGCTTCTACACCACGGCTCACCAAGAGGCAAATAATGACAGTGTCGCTATAAGGCCATGTAAATCTGTCCTTTCTCCAGAAAACAAACAAACTAAAAACCACATTTATTTACTTTGGAAACCAAGGGTTTCAGATTTATAGAATGGGTTTTTCTTTCAGAAGCAATGTCGTATTCAGACTTCTATCTTTCTCAGCTGAATAGGAGATGGAGTATCTCTGTGGTCTACACAAAGAGTTCAAGTCAAACCATCCCAGCCATTAACATGGGATCTTGTTACATAACTTCTCTAAGCCTCAGCTTCCTCATCTGCAAAAGAGGGATAATAGACAGAGTGTCATAAGAAGTTAGCTAATGCTCATAAAAATTAGCTGATGCTTATTAGCTTAGTACTGGTACACAATAAGTGCTCAGTAAGTACCAGTTATTTGAATTATGCATATGAATGTCAGTTAACATTTCCTGCCTAACAGATTACTAGGTATCATATAGGTGTTACTTTGAGCTACCATATTCATCAGGCTCCACTGTGAAATGATACAGAAAGAAGAATGGCAGAGATGGGAGTACAGGACCCTCCTGACTCCCAGTTCAGAGACTAATTTCAAATTCTCTGCAGATGAGTTTCATGATCACAGCTGGATGGATATATATATAAAACTTTCTACATTCACTCAAGTTTTCAAAGTCCAAAACATCCTAGGAGTTTTAACGACATAAAGAATACTCCAAAATTCATGGAAGTATTGAGCGCGCGCAGTTAATAGCTTATAAGCTTATAACGCAGAAATTCTGCCATCTACTGGTTGCACAAGATCATGGGTCCACTCATCCTCTTTTTTTTTTTTTTTTTTAGTGTTTCTATAAAAAGTAACACTCTCTGGTCCAGGCAGGATCCATCCTCCTGGGCCCCTCAAAATTTTAAATGGCAACTTGAAGTCTTGGGGCCATCTCCCAGTGTGTTGTGTGGGGCAGAATGTCAAAGTTCCCCTCCTATCTGGCCACTGGTATGCAGATCATCTTCTCTCCAACAAAGCCTGGGAACATTTGCCATAATAATTGCATTTTGTGAAATTTAGGCTTTGGGTATGACAGAGTCTTTGAAAATTAATCAGGCTAACTCAGAACCAATAATATGTAAATTTTGGTCATCTTGGATCACTCTTCATGATCAAGAACCTATGAAGCCCATGGGATGCCTGGGTGGCTCAGAGGGTTAAACCTTTGCTTCTGGCTCAGGTCATGATCTCAAGGTCCCACATTGGGCTCTCTGCTCAGCAGGGAGCCTGCTTCCTCCTCTTTCTCTGCCAGTCTCTCTATTTGTGATCTCTCTGTCTGTCAAATAAATAAACAAAATCTTTTTAAAAAAGAAACTATGGGGCGCCTGGGTGGCTCAGTGAGTTAAAGCCTCTGCCTTCCACTCAGGTCATGATCTCGGGGTCCTGGGATCGAGCCCTGCATCGGGCTCTCTGCTCAGCAGGGAGCCTGCTTCTTCCTCCCTCTCTGCCTGCCCCTCTGCCTACTTGTGATCTCTCTTTCAAATAAAGAAAAAAAAAAAAAAGAAAGAAACTATAGAGCCCACCCAAAACCAGGCTGGGCTTAACAAAGTTTGGCTGTATTATTGGTGTTTCCAGGAGAAGGAATGATCTTATTCTGGACAAGAACAAAGAGCACAGGAGACCAAAACAACCTGGGGAATGACTGTCCCAAGCCCCAGGAGAACTGACAAACTGAGGTCTGTGTCTCAAGGAGGGGCTCATGTGAGGTAGGAGACACGTTTCATGCATGATTGTACATTCACTCACTTAGGGAACCAAAGATCATGTGTTTTTTTTTTCAACTTCTCTTTATAACATTCAAGTTGGATAATTTCATTGTTAAAATATAAAAGAAATTTTCTTGATTGCTGATGTTTTCCTTTTAAGGCTACTGAGTTCCTATAACCTAATGGCTGAGAAGAGCAAATGTAGCTTTTCTTTTAATGGCCTTACTAATCCCCAAAGAAAGACTGTCTAATGACCTTCCTATGCTCATACATAACAAATTAATAATGCAAGAGAAAGTTTTTAAAATTGCTATCCTTTGTAAGACAAAACAAAGCTAGTGGTGATTACATTACAGTGGGGCAGGCAAGGAGCAAGAAGGCTGGTAGAATATGATTGTAGATACAAGTGTAGAAAACCAACCCTAAATCACCATGGGCAATCCTGAGGAGTCATTCCTGGGCTCCCCTGTTCCCATCACCCCCCTCTCTAATCACTGGTCAAGGGGCCCTTTGTCACCACACCTGAGCTTACTTTGAGAGACACTAAAAACAACCACATAAGAACTCTTTGTGGGACACGTTGCAGGGAAACTGAGAAGGATATTAGCCACCATCTTAATAGTCTCTCTGTGGACCTGAAAGGAGAAAGTTCTCTCATTCTTAAGTGCCACAGAGAGCTTTTCTTTTCCTCACCTCCTGCCTTTCAGACTGTGGGGGCTGTGTATTTGATCTTGAATCACTTTAAGTACTGATACAGAACTTTGTGAATGTATAATTCTGTTAAGTAATTGTCTTTCTGGTCTTATTACATTATTATTCTTTTAGTTTTCTGATCCTTTACCTTTACATTGCTAATTGGACATAAACTGTAAATCATTTGGAGGAAGGAGTGATGGGGTATAAATACATGAAACCCTTGTCCAGTCAATTATCTGTTATCCTAGTTCCAAACTTCATTACCTTTTCAATTTAGAGAGTTTTCCAGCTATCCTCTGCTATCGCATCTCTTCTGCAGCCTCCAACTTGTTCTAACATACAACAGATTGATCTTTCTAATGTATTCTCTTATCTGAAAACCATTAGGTGGTTTGGCCCTGGATATAGAGTGAATGATCCAGTATTCAAGCTCTTCTATCTTCTGGATCCAGTCTACCTTTTCAAACAACGCTCCCTTACCCATCCTACATTATAGGTCATTTTGCTATATTGTACCCTCGTTATAACCACTGGGGGCTCTTTCTGTCACAGAGTAAGTTCTTTTATCTCAGAAAGTTAAGTTCCTGACAGGACTCATGCGTATGATTCTGTCTGTTTTTGCTATGGCGTATAACCACATCTGTCAGATGATAGATGTCCAGTTAGGGCTTCCTGGGTGAATGAATACAAAGCCCATCTTGCAAAGATGGTTTGACTCATGACTGCAGCACCTGCTTGCAGAGCCTGTGCCATCGATGACTATTTCCAATAATGTCCGTATAAAGCTTTGGTTCAAAAGCACCTCTTCCTAATCACTGTAGTTGCAGCTAGACTGGTCCACCTGTTGTTGTTTTCCACAAGCCTATGGTGATGTCACACACTTTGAAGTTGACTTTATAGCGCCTTTACTGTGTATCATCTGCTTCCTTTGTTTACCTTTGCCACACCTTAGCTCAATAATCCAGAATGACTCTGTGACAACCACAAGTAGTAAGAGTCTATGAAACTCCAGGGTCCCTAAATAACCTGGCATCAGACTTGCCTGCCCAAGTTAGCCCTTTCAGGCACTGGAAGAATTATCTTCACCAAACTTGAGCTTTGATTAAGGATTGCATTGCTGCAAGTATTGCTGCTTTATAGCAACTTTAGAAGCAAAAAGTGTGAAGATAAATTGTGTAATTGTTCCTTCTATCAAAAATCTTCAGCTTTTTACTATATTTCCTGAACTCACAAATACCTGTTTTTCTTATAAATCCGGTAAGCTCAAAAGTCTCGCAGCTATGATTCAGAGATTTAAAAGCTCTACTCAATATATTCTTACTATACAGTGGTCTATAAATCTTATAAACCTAGATGTGAGGATTGAATCTTTAAAGGTTACTTGTCAGACCTAGGAAACATTTTCACACACAATGTGGTGCTTATCATAAATGCACTTTGATGATAGTATGAAACTAAAGAAATTATTTTAAAATATAAGAATGAATCTTTTTTTACTTTTTCAAGATAATTCTTACAGATGTTAGTTTTTAATTAGTTTCCAATTTCCACTGTCAATCTCATTATGTTTAACTTCCTCAATTTCCAAATACCTGGCAGGTGTTCAATGATTAATGCAAAATGATCAGTAATTAGTACATATGTGTCTGGATTATATCTTTGGCTTCCCCCATCCACCTGCACCAGATAGGTAAACTTTATAAGAGACCAGAGAGGCTTAAGGGCCTACTAGATGTGTCCTTTGGTGGTGACTAGAATTGTCATCATTTACTTAATGATGAGCTCAATTAGTATCTTTAACTGGTGCTAATGTTACCAAAGAAAACTCTCATTAAAAATAATTTCTAACAAGAAGTAATAATGCAAAACACATTGTGGACACATTAGAAATATGGATTTGCTGACTGACAACAATGAGAAGCTAAATCTGAGAACAGACTGACATTTACACTCTTACATTACACTCCATAGAACTCTTCTACGGTGTAAGAAGTTATCACTTCTCTCCGCCTAGCTTAATAAATGTGTCCTTACACATGCTAGTAACAAGCTCCAAATTCCCTGCTAAGGGGTGCTCCACTGCTATTCCAACTCCATCCTTCCCTCAGTTGTGGTCAGAGAGATTTGTTTGCTCTTCCCTTATGCACAACTGGTTTCATTATTTATTCTTTGCACAGGTTTCCTATTAATTCTTTCCCCTCTCCTCTTGAAATCTCTGGCTATCACATTCTGCTTCATCTAATTTCAAAATTCATTTCCTCCAGTGCACTACAATATAATGAATCTTTTCCCTCTTAGGTATCCAGTTTATACTCAAGGAAATCCTAACTGACCAAAGGGTTGTTGTTCCAAAACTTTTTTTAAGATTACTAACTTATTATCTCATAAGTACAATATTATAAATGATAGTTTGATTCCCACATAAGCTACATGAAAAGTCCATTCCATGTAGCTAAAATAGTATGCCATAACAAAAAAGAAAGAAAAATATTGCTAATATGAATTATAGAATTATTGATTCTTTTTTAAAAGAGAAGAAAGCAATACAACAGTCTTAGAAGTAGTATTTCTTGAGGTGCCTGGATGGCTCAGTCAGTTAAGCATCTGCCTTCAGCTCAGGTCATGATCCCAGGTTCCTGGGATTGAGCCCCATGATGGGCTCCTGCTCAGCAGGAAGTCTGCTTCTCCCTCTGCTTCTTCCTCTGCCCCTCCCCCTGCTCATGCTTTTGTTCTCTCTCTCTCTCTCCCTCTCTCTCAAATAAATAAATAAAATCTTAAAAAAAAAAAAAAAAAGAAAAGAAACAGTTTTTCTTTCTCTCCAGTACAGATTATTTTCTTTTTGGGATAGGGATTATTGAGAAAAAGCACATTCAATTAAAAATGTTAGAGACCTTTTCAGAGATTATAAAGTGACTTTATAGGGCTTTTATTGTTACCAGATCTAGACTTACTGTTTCACAACAAAACATATAGTTTTCTCTTTTTCTCATATGACTATATCACTAGCTTTGCTCTTGGGCCTTACAGCCATCAACTACATGATCATGATTCACAGGAGAATGGAAAGAGACACAAAGAATACAAAGAAAAAAGGAAGAGAGGGAAGTGAGGGAGAAGGGAGAGATCTTCCTTCAGCTAAAAGCAGAGACAAAGAGAAAAGAGGGAAGTATTCCAAATAGGGTGAGGCTTTGCTTAGGAGGAAAGAAAATTCCCACACGTGGAATTAATGTAGCGGAAGAGCGACAGGAGAAGGCAGAAGACAAAGGGCAGCACACATGTGCCTAAGCATTGCAGTTCTCCTAGGGAAATGCCACTGGCCCCACACTTCCTTGGCTCAGGACAGGCCTCTGGGCACGACAGCTCTTCATCCCTAAAGGACTAAGGCATGTGCAAAGTTCAGGTGAGTGAAAGTAACTGACTGCGAACTTTTAGGCTGAACGCTATGAAGTAACATTTTTATAGGTCAAAAACCAGTCAAATATGGTCCAACCTCATATTATCATATCAGGTTTTCTGGGAACACACATTATTTCCTCATTCCAATTATGGGCTTTTTAGGAGTTAAGAACCATATTGTCTTCTAGGCCTATAACCTGTACTCCGTTACTAAGTGCATATAAAATAAATGCCCTTTTTAGAAAAGATTTATTTATTTGAGAGAAAAAGAGTGAGAGAGAACATGAGTGGGAGCAGCTGAGGTAGGGAGGGAGAGAGAAAATCTCAAGCAGACTCTGTGCCCAGTGCAGATACAGATGCTAGGCTCAATCCCACGACCCTGAGATCAATCCCCAGTCAAAACCAAGAGTTGGATGCTCAACTGACTGTACCAGCCATGCAACCCCTCACCTTTTTTTTTTTTTTTTTTTTTGACCAGGGATGACATAAAACAAGTTTTTTCTTGTGGTACTGACTGATTGAGGATCCAGGCTTCTAACACTGAGAAAGAGTTGAGTCACTAAACCACAAAACATCCTATTCCAAGAAAGTATTTATTTTGTTTAATAGAATTTTAAAGTCATCTCATCAGGTAGAATGAGGACATGTGATTCAAAAAGCTGTGTGCACATAGGAGTTCTTAACTTCTGCACTTAAGATGAAGGTAGGAACCCTCACGATATTTGTGGATATCGGGCACAAGTTAACAGAAAGAAAGAACAACTGTTTTCATTTTCTTCGTTTAAAAATATTTTCATACTGCTTTTAATAAAAAATTTAAATATTGTCAATATTTCAAAAAGGAAATAAACTTGTGTTTTATAAACCAGGTAATAGAGGGACATATCAAGCATTTCTCAAAAATGGGCAATTCATAAAATTAAACAGTAGAAATATAAATGTCATTAATATTTTTTATTTGCTGTATTACTTATAATAGAAGAAAAAGGCTACTGGCAATTTCCCAGCTTCTACAATAGCTTTTTACTAAAAAGAACCAAAATAATGTTATTAGCAAAATTAATTCTCTGATCTGTCATCCTTTCTTCCCTTTAAAATAATAGAATCTTTGGGTTTCCCTCTATTTAGGAAATAGTCAAAATGAAGTATTTTCTCTCCCTCCCAAATTTGGCAGTCACAACTCCTGTCATTGGATTTCAAATATAAGAAAATCATATAATTGCAATTACCAATAATTTATATAATGTATTTTTTGAAAACCAAAAAGATCTGACATCTAATCATCACTTGAATCATTCTGATAGATTACTCGTTTTTTTCAATGATTTTATTTATTTGAGAGAGAGAGTATGAGCAAGGGGAGGGTCAGAGAGTGAAGCAGACTCCCAGCTGAGCAGGGAACCTGATCAAGCAGGGCTTGATCCCAGGACCCTGAGATCACGAATGGAGCCGAAGTCAGAAGCTTAATCCACTGAGCCACCCAGGTGCCCCTGAATGACTCATTTCATCCTTTCACTTAGCCATCAACTTGTTTGTATGTTACTGATAGAAAAGAGAGATACTGATCAACCTAAATAAACATTTGGATTCTCCACTTCAAATGTAAACAAATTCCTGAGAAAGCAAAACACACACAGATTTACTATTTATCTGGTTATACGATCAGCCATATGCACAGGGGTGAGATCTGACATTATTTCCATATACCTGCCCCACCCCGACTCTGCTTTCTCCCTTTGCCTCCTCACTATGAATCCCAGGATTTTCTTGTGGTTCCATATCAACTGTTAAACAAAAAAGTGATCTAATAAAACTAAATAGTGGGAGAGAACTATTCAGTTACCAAGTGCACTGGGATGAATAACGTCCCCCCAACATTCATGTTCCCCTAGAGCCTCAGAATATAACCTTATTGGAAGTAGGGTCTTTTCAGATGTAATTAGTGAAACTCAGATGTTATACTGGCTTCAGGTGGGCACTAATCCAAAGACTGGTATCTTTATAAAAAGAGGGAAATCTGAACACAAAGACTCAGACACAGGCAGATATAGAGGGAAGAAGGGTACGGGATTGTGGAGGCAGGGACTGGAGGGACACAACTGCTGGCCAACAAACAAGAGGATTGCTGACAGCCACCAGAAGCAAGGAAAAGGCAGGGAATGATATTCCCTGGAGTCGTCAGAGGGAGGATGGACTTCTAGGCTCCAGAACAGTGAGAGAATACATTTCTGCTGTTTCCAACCACAGGAGACTAATGCACTCTGCTACACTGCAGAGGTGAACATGTGTTTTCTTTTTAAAAAAAAGTCTTCTGGGAGAGGGCAGAGTTTAATGCAAAGAGAGGAAATAACAGGTAATCTGGCATCAGTAAAAACTCAGAGGAGAAGACATTTTTAGGGAAGTGAGTCTTCTGAGTATCTTTTAAGTAAAACCCAGCACGTGCCAGCCTCCTCCAAGGAGGTATGGGCCCGGGCTAGTTTAAGTGGAGTTGCTGGTATTCCTAAGCTTTATAGAGAAATGAAAAGAATGCATGCATTTTGCCACCCAGGGAACTCCAAAGATACCAAAAGTCTTAAGATGAAAAATTCTGCCTCAGGTAATAAGAAACCCTGAAGTAAAGCCAAGAACAACAGGAAACCTAAGGAGGAACCTGAGTTAAAGAGGACTGTGTGTATCTATACCATGCATTCCTTTAGATCCTGGCAAAGTTATATAAAGTTAATTCCAGGTTGAAAGAATTAAATGGAAAAAAACTCAAATGGCTAAGAGGTTAGAAGGTCTAATAAGGCATGGTAGAAGATAATATAGGATGAGAAACAATTTCTTAAGATTAAAAGCAATGTTAAGAAATAAAAAAGAAGAGTACTGGTAATTTTAGAGGCAACATTTTTAATTTTTCATACTTTGTTTTAAATAAAAAGCAGTAACAAGCCAAGAAAATATTTCAACAAAAATATCCAACAATTGCTTATGAGCCACACTGGATAAAGAAACCATAGAAATATATAAGAAAAATCTTAGCAAACCTAGTAAAATGGACAAGGAAAATGAATAATTTTTAAAGGAAGAAAGCAAAGATAAATGAATATATTCTCCCAACCTCATTAGTAACCCAAATACACAAATTAAATTAATAATAGATACAAATTTAATATGAATGATGTTCAATTACTGGGGGATGTAGTAATTGTTATACCCTTTTAGTAAGCAATTTATTAGTACTTATCAAGAGACTAAAAAATGTGAATATCCTTACACCCTGTGATTCTACTCCTACAAAATGTTTATAAGGAAATAATCAAAGAAGTCTTCAAAGAGTTATTTACAAAGATGCTCATGGCAATTCATTTATGATGACAAATTTTCAAGCAACTCAACTAATTTTGGTAATGATCTACTAAGATACGGAACATCCATATTACAGAGTGCTGTTCATCCTTTAGGTCATTGCGTAAGGCCTGTGATGTAATGGCAAGTTGAAAAGTAGGATAGGGAGGCCCGGGTGGCTCAGTTGGTTAAGCATCTGCTTTTGGCTCAGGTCATGATCTCAGGGTCCTGGGATCGAGCCCCACTTTGGACTCCTGCTTAGCAGGACTCTTACTTAGCAGGAAATCTGCTTCTCTCTCTCCATCTGCCTCTCCTCCAGCTCATGCTCTCTCTCTTTCCCTCCCTCCCTCTCTCTCAAAGAAATAAAATCTTTAAAAAAAGAAAAGTAGGATAAAAAATTTTGTATCTGTAAGGACTTATTTAGAAGTTCAAGACACCTTGTGACTTACTCAGAGGAACAGCTCCAGGAGATATGGGTAAATGACCCCTGGAAAACAAAGGCGAGCCAGGTTGGGGGAGACGCCCAATCAGTTAACCCCCTTAACCTCCCATCCTGGGAAGTATGGAGAGGTAAATTAAGAATGGGCAGCCAGTTCCTGGTACTTAGGACCAGGTGGGAATGCCCAATCAGTTAATCCCCATAATGTCCCGGACCCTGACCAATGGAGATCCCCTGGTAAACCACTCTGTGGGGATTAAATGTATTCATCATCACAGCAGAGTGAAAGAAGTAACTCAGGTAAGCTACATGAGTCCATCAGCTCGGGTGTGGTTTTCCCCTATTAAAGGTAGCCTTTAAGAATAGGCGTGGCCACTCTCCTTCTTGGGAAGCAACCCTGGTCCAGGTCAGTATGATTCTCGATGCTTGGCATTAAATAAAGCTTTGCTTAATCTTCGCTTTTGTATCAGCCTCATTTCTTTGACCACGGACCATATTATATCAACTATGCCAAATATAAAAGAACATATGGAAAGGAAAAATAGTAAAATCTTAATAGTGGCCTTTTTTGGCTAGTTGGATTATGAGTAATTTATATTCTTTTCTGTATTTTCCAAAAGTACTCTACATTGTCATATAATAAAAAAAAGAGTTGTAAAATTCCTAACAGGCTCCTCAGGGAAGTCTAAATAATAAGGATTTTGAGTGGCAGTAGCAGAAGGTAAAAGCCAGATGATGGAACAGACCTTTTAACACAATAAAATATTAATACACAGATTTTACCTGCTAGTGTCAATTACTTTTTCCCAATTGCTTAGGCCAGTAATTCCCAACCTAGATTTTAGAACACCCAGGTTATTGTCAATTATCTCATGAGAGTCACAATTTTTTTCTTGGATATTTTCCAAGGCACCACTTGTTTTAAAAATGGCAAGGAAAAAAATGTACTTGCCAGGAACTTCATTCTGTTTAGGCAATCAACATCTGTTTTGATGTCTATCAGAGAATTAAAAAGCAATCATTGAGAGGTAATTCTGCAGGAGTGGCAGCTAGATTGGGGTGGGGGATAGGAGAGCACAGAAGTTGACAAGAGAATGATTTTGTCTTATTTCCTGCTGTGAATAATTTCAAAATCATTTATTCCATTTCAACAGGGGGATAGGATACAAATAACTAAAGGGTATCCTGATTTCATTCACTGTCTCATTATTCAGTGTTCTGTACCTTTCTATACCTCCTGTAGCTCCTTTTTATTACCTATATATGTTTTATAGAATGAATCAGTAAACCTATAAAATAAAACTGGCAGAGAAAAGTAAGACTCTTATCTTTTACACTGATTCTAGATAAAAGCTCTTGATTTAGTTTTCTTTTTAGATCACAGGTTATTAAGCTACGGCCTCTAGGCCAAATCTGGCTCACAACTTGTTTTTATAAATAAAGTTTTATTGGAACAACCACATAGTAACTGTAATACAGAAATCTCTATGACTGCTTTAGTGCTACAATGGCAGAATTAAACTGCTGTAAAAGAGAATGGATGGTTGGCAGTGCCTAAAATACTTACTATCTTGCTCTCTACAGACAAAATTTGCTGATCCATATTTTGGATTATAATTTCTTACAAGCTTTCTTGGCAGGATGTCTCCTTCTTCTTCCTCCTCCTCCTTTTCTTTTTCTTCTTCTTCTTCTGCAGATTTTATTTTCTCATTTGAGAGAGAGAGAAAGCATGTGTGGAGAGGAGAGGCAGAGAGAGAGGGAGAGGGAGAAGGAGACTGAGCTGAAGGCAGACATCCAATGGACTGAGCCAGCCAGTTGCCCCTGGCAGGGTGTCTTCTTTTTGTACTTTTATAACTATCATTGAAGAGGAAGAAGCACTCCTAAAACTCTAATAGATATTATCAGCTAATTATAACAGAAGCTCAGGCTTACCCAAGTCTGCATAAATTCAAGACAGGAAAAATTCACCCACAGCCTTATAGGTTTAAATCTGAATAATTCTTTGATACATATAATTTTCTTGATCACTCAAATATATATATTTATATTTATATTTTTAATTTTTAAATTTATTTATTTTTTATTTTTTTAAACAGTTTGTTTATTTATTTGAAAGAGAGAGCCAGCACAAGTAAGGAGGAAGGGCAGAGGGAGAGGAAGAAGCAGACTCCCTGCTGAGCAGAAGGCCCAACAGATCCCCAGTACCCGTGGATCATGACCTGAGCCCAAGACAGATGCTTAACTGACTGAGCCTCCCAGGCACCACTTTTCATTTTATTTTAAAGAAATAAGGCAATAGGTGAGGATAAAGAGAACGTCTTCTGGGACATTTCCCGTTATCCTCTCCTCCTGGTATTTATACCTTTGTACAGTTTCCTCTGACACACAAATGATGATATCTCACTTCCAACACTAGGTCATAACTCTGGCTTCTCTCCTTCTCTCTCTTTCTCTTCACTTGCTCTGGGGGAAGCTATCTTTGGTGTCATGCTGTAGAGAGGTCCACGTGGCAAGGAAATTCTGTGAGTCATCAGGGAGGACTGGAGGCTGCCTGACAACAGCCCCAGGAGTAAGTCTGGAAATGGCGCTTCCAACCCCAGTCAACCCTTTGTTTCACGGCAGTCCTGGTTGACAGCTTGACTGCCGCTTAACAGAAGCCCTGAGCTGGAGCCACCCAGCTAAGCTGCCTCTGAATTCCTGATCTGCTCAAACTGAGAAATGATGAATGTTTGTTGTTTTAAGCCCCTGAATTTGGGGGTATTTTATTACAAAGCCATAAAAATGAATATGCTTACCTCTGCCACCACTTACATATTGTGGTTTCTAGTTTTTAAAAGCCATCTGTGTTTGAAATAGGCCATGAATTAGATCTAGCTCAGGGCACAAAATAAATATCAAACAAATTGGAGACTTTTCTTGAAACTATAAAAACTGTCAGCCCTGAAAGCAGCTCTTCAGCATTCCACTCTGTGGCCATAGTGACATGAGTCAGAGATTGAAATGACTGAGATCATGTGTGGGTACCTGGAAACAACAGAATCTTTACACCAGGAGGACTGAAAACCCACCAGAACCTGTCAACAACTAAACTCCCGAAGTTTCAAAGAACCAGAGCTCCAGCTTCTCAGATCGGTTTAAGCTTCCAGACAGCTGTGAGTTTCCCTGCTACTTTTACCAGAGAGGTGAACGCTATCAGCAATCTTTACATTTGTGTCGTGTTTTGTCATTTGAAAAATAGTGCTTCTGATGTGTATCTTTAATCCTCACAGCAACCTTGACCTATAAGTTTAAAATAAGAGTCATCTTATTTTCTTAAAAAGGAGAGAGAATACTAGTATAATAATAGAAAACAGTATCTAATTGTATCTGTGAAGTATTAGAATGTTCTGCAGAGAATGCGCAAAGCCCATTAGTTCAGTGGAGGGACCTCAAAGGCCAAACTGGGAGCCAAGAGGGGACAGGCTGTGGTGCACCTCGTGGGACCCATTACCGGAAATCTTCCAGGGAACTCCATTTCCCCCCGACTGGCTCAGAACCTAGGGTACACTCTTTTTTTTTTTTAATTTTTTTATTTTATTTTATTTTTTTAAAAGATTTTATTTATTTATTTAACAGAGAGAAACACAGCCAGAGAGGGAACACAAGCAAGGGGAGTGAGAGAGGGAGAAGCAGGCTTCCCCCTGAGCAGGGAGCCCGATGTGGGACTTGATCCAGGGTCTCCGGGATCATGACCTGAGCCGAAGGCAGTCGCCTAACCAACTGAGCCACTCAGGCGCCCCCCTAGGGTACACTCTTAAGAATAACTTCTTTTTTTTTTTTTTTAAAGATTTGATTTATTTATTTGACAGAATGAAATACAGCTAGAGAGAGAACACAAGCAGAGGGACTGAGAGAGGGAGAAGCAGGCTTCCCGCTGAGCAGGGAGCCCAATGTGGGGCTTGATCCCAGGTCTCCAGGATCATGACCTGAACAGAAAGCAGTCGTTCAACCAACTGAGCCACCCAGGCACCCCTTAAGAATGACTTCTTATTGGGATTAGAGTATCACACCCTCAACCCTCAGTTGGCCAAGCCTTCCAATGACCCACCAATGACCCTGAGAACTTAACTCCCTGGAGGGTAGGAGCTCGGTATCCTTCATCTTTGTAGCCTAACAGCTTGTAGTATACTGAATTCACATAGAAGGCACTCAGTTATTGTGTGGGAAGAAGAAGGGAGGAAAAGAGGAAGGAAGTAAAGGTGCTTAAAGTACAATATGCTTTTTCTCAACCTACAAAACCTATTGTATGATAAAATATTTTATTTTTAAAAAGATTTCTTTATTTGAGAGAGAGAGTGCACACAGGGGCAGAGTGGTACAGAAGGAGAGGGAGAGAATCTCAAGCAGACTCTGTGTTCACCATGAAGCCTGATATGGGGCTTGATCCTACAACCCTAAGATCATGATCTGAGCCAAAACCAAGAGTCAGACCCTCAACTGACAGAGCCACTGCGTGCCCTCGTATTACAAAGTATTTTAAACAAAGTTGTGTAATTTCTCTTGATGGACCTCCCTCTATTTAAAATAGAAGGGCCCCAAATCTGGCAAAAAAACATTCATGGAAGTATAAAGTAGGGGAGAAGATCTCCTTTTGAATTAACAATGACTCATCTCAGCAGTCGGGTGATGAGGTACAGTTAAGTGACTGTGCTTATTTGAATATTTCACTCTCAAAGTGCTTCCAGAGACAACAGGCATCAAGAAGACCGCAAGGATTTTGCCATGCTGAAATTAATATGCTGGTCTCTTAAGAACATAATCGGTATTTACAACAATGTTGCCTATAAACTGGGCACTTGTGGTGTAATTGATGCTTTAGCGAACAACATAAAGAAACACTTCCATGTCAGCACAAACTTGCGGGCAGCAAATTCACCATGTCATGTGTGCCCACTGAAAATATCTGGTTCCATGAGTCCAGAGTGGACCCATAGCAGCTCGAGGCCCTGACAGGATGTTCGGGGAACCAGCCAAGTCCCAGTACAGTGGGTGCTGCATGTTATAGGAACATTCCAAGTAAGTCTGGGCATCTTCACAAGACAAGCCCCATGACAAAATGTGCCCTGTGCTCAAAACCAAAAATACAACAAACGGAAAAGCAGTGTGGCCATTTCTGCATAGATCTTGGTATACTATGCCCACCCACAGGTGGGAAGATTAAGTCCATAACATAGAACCCAATGCCCTTTTTCAGGTTGGTGTATTTGTTTGACCCAGATGCCCAATTTGTTTGCTCATTTGGGTCTATAATCCCTTCCTTTATGACTCTGCCTCAGACATAAGTTCCAAGATGGTTTGGAATCTGTGTATTTTCAGTTTAAAAAGATTGTGGAGAAAGCATCTGGATTGAATGAAAGATTAGTGCCCACCTAGAAAGCTGTTTATATGTCACTGCAGAGGGTTATAGACTATTCCGGGGGAGGTTTATTCTAAAACAGAGATTAGGAGACTAACTGGCAGAGGGCTGGCTGGACACAGTCTTAGGAGGCTGCGGGAACAAGTCTCCCGAGGCGGCCCCAGCTGTTTCCCTTCTCATGGTACCACCTGCTGCTCCTCACAGCCAGGGGCAGAGTTCTTGTCTCCTTTTGAGCTGCCTCATAAGAGGCCCAGCTACCTGGGGGAGGGGCCACCTGCGGAAGGGGTGCGGGGGGGGGGGCGACCTTGGCACCTGACCAATAGCAGGAACTGAGGCCCTGGACATAGGCCCCAGGAAAAGTGTTCCTGCCAGCGGCCAGCTGTTTTAGCTGAGCTGTTGGGCATGTGACTGAAGAAGCCATCTCAGAAGGTCCAGCAGAGAAGCTGGACAAGCTGATCCCACATGTCCTGTTCAAATTCCAATCATTAGCAGCAAGACCGTGATTGTTAGTTTAGGCCAGGAGAGCTGTTCTGCAACAGTCAGTAACTGAAACAGGCTGAAGTCACGTAGCCTGCTGCTAAGACCTGCTTGTTTGTTTGTTTTTAATGGTATGGTTTGTCATTTCTTCCAGAAATCATCCACAGAAAACTCAGTTGTTCTAAGAGTTTATTAGATGGAGACTGAAATTTGAATAGATACACTTTAGAAAGGATGGAAAGATTTAGGGAGGGTTTTTTTTTCCTAACAGTAATATACACGTTATAGAATATGTATATTACATACATTTATTATATATATACAGTAATTTTTATCTTATTTTAAATGAATAGAGCAGCAAGAGAAGACAAATAAGAATCAACTCAGCAGTACTAAGCACTTAAAATAATTGTAGTTTAATAGCAATAACTATTTTTTATTGGGTGATCGCTATATCCCAAGCACTGTGCTAAGTGCTTTACATCTATTTTCTCATTTCATCCTTACAACAAACCTGTGGGAAAGGTATTATTACTACATTTTATATAGATGAAGAAACCGAGTCTCAAAGAGATTAAGCAATTTGCCAAAAGTTACACACAGCTCTGAAGTTGTGGGGCGGGGCTCTGAACTCAGCCAGCTGGCGGAAAGTTATTTAACTACTTAATGCTTCATGTACTCAATAGTCTCCACCTTTAACTGTAAAATAGTTTCATTATTTGGATACTTTTATATTCCAAGAACAATGTGTCACACTATAATAACAGCTAAAAATAAAACTATATTTTGGTCTTAAATAAGTGACTCAATGTATTTTGCATACAGTTAAGCATCCTTTTGCATCACAGCAATGGGATTTGGTCAGATTCGTGCTAGATAATTCTGGGAAGATATATGAAAATTTCTCCTATCCAGTATGGACATCTGTCCCTTTTTGTTAGGTCATCTTGTATTTCTTACAAGATTTTTTCTGAATAAGAGACTTTTTTTTTAAAAGATTTTCTTTATTTATTTGACAGAGTGAAACACAGCAAGAGAGGGAACACAAGCAGGGGGAGTGAGAGAGGGAGAAGCAGGCTTCCCGCTGAGCAAGGAGCCCGATGTGGGACTCGATCCCGGGTCTCTGGGATCATGACCTGAGCTGAAGGCAGTTGCTTGACCAACTGAGCCACCCAGGCGCCCCAAGACTTTTTTTTTTTTAAAGATTTTCTTTATTTATTTGACAGAGAGAAACACAGCAAGAGAGGGAACACAAGCAAGGGAGTGAGAGAGGGAGCCCGATGCAGGGCTCATCCTGGGACTCTGGGGATCATGACCCGAGCTGAAGGCAGACGCTCAACGACTGAGCCACCCTGGTGCCCCGAGACTGTTTTTATATAAAAGGGAAAACTGAGACACAATTCCCTGATTCAGATTATTTATCCCAGCCAGGCCTCCTGTTAATTCTGGCATTTTATTTTCTCTGCAGTTTAGCTGGCCCCGCCCATCCCCACCTGCATTTCCCTTCTTTCAAACACACACACTCTCTCCCGCCGCAGTAAGAATACAGGCCATCCCTTAATTATTCAGAGAGGGCATATACTGAATACTCTCGATTAACAAAGCTGGAGATGGTGATATATTGCATACAGAGCCAGAAAATGGAAGAAAAGGAGGGGAAGATAATTTTTTTAAAGTGTTAAGTTTCCAGGTTATCAACTCTGCCCGTTCTACAAAATGGTTTTCTACTCCAGAGTCTAAAACACTCTAAAAGTCCCCCAAAAGGGTTGTTCTAAAACCAAGGGAAGGGCTAGTTTGGGTTGCTTCTAGAGCCTCAATAAGAAACTTCCTTTTACAAAAGACCAAGGAAAAGGATACTCTTGTTTATCTGATAAAAAGTTGGAGAAGCCACAATACCTCAAAAAAACCTGATCTGTTACTTCCACAACAAATCTTCATAGCCTCCCAGCTTTGCCAAATTGCACAAGAATTTAGGACAATGCTTTGATGTGTGGGAAAGAGAATGAACTTCAGTTCTCAAGAACTGATGGGCTTGCTTTATGCCGAACATTTGGTGTCCTTGCATCTTTAGAGCAAAAGGACAATCTAACTTGGTATCAGAGGACCTTCATTAATGCCATCGCTGCCACATCTAAGTGCAACACCTTGGGCAAGACAAGTAATCCGTTGGATATTGAAATTACTGACCTGTAAAGTAAGGATGATGATCTGACATTCTACAGAGTTGTTACAAGATTTAAATGAGATGGTATTTGTGAAAGCACTTTGTAAACTGCAAAGCTTATTACAAATTTTAGTTATAAGTTACCCTACCTTATAAGAACACTATACTGTATACTACATGAGTGTTCTACTTTGGGCTTTCCAAAGAAAATGTACTGTAATATTACTATATGTCAAGTTGGTTGTTTAGACAGACACATCAAAAACCAGCCTAGTGTAGACATTAAATTTTCAGACCTGATCAATTTATAATACACATTTGCCATTCAGTAAATATACTCATTAATTCATTCTACAAAAATAACTTTGAGTGACTTACCACAGTGAATAAAATATCATCAAGAAGCTTACATTTTGAAAGAGAGAGGCATAGGAGAAGCACAAAAACTAGCTGATATCAATTATTACCCCAAATATTGATGAGTTCCACAAAAAAAATGAAATGGAGTAAGAAGATAAAGTGATGACATCAGAGTACATAATTATATTAAGCAAATACTAATGGATCTGAAGGGAGAACTACACAACAATACAGTAATAGGGACGTCAATGTCTTGCTTTCAGCAATGGATAGATCATCCAGAAAGAAAACCAATAAGGAAATATTGGACCTGAACTATATCCTAGACCAAATGGACCTGACATACATAGAACATTCCACCCAACAGTAGCAGAATACACAGTCTTCTTCTTAAAAAATTTTTAATTTAAATTCAATTTAGCTAATGTATGCTGTATTAGTTTTGGAGGTAGAATTTAGTGATTCATAAGTTGCATAAAACATGCACTGCTCGTTACATCAAATGTCCTCCTTAATGCCTATCACCCAGTTACCCTATTCCCCCCACCTATCTCCCCTCCAGCGCCCTCAGTTTGTTTCCTATAGTCTCCTTTGGTTTGTCTCCCTCTCTGCTTTCATTTTATTTTATTTTTCCTCCCCCTCCCCTATGTTCATCTGTTTTGTTTTTTAAATTCCACATATAAGTGAAATCATAATGATATTTGTCTTTCTCAGAATACACATTCTTTTTTAGTGTGCACAGAAAAGGTCACAAAAAAAGCCTTAGTGGGGCACCTGGGTGGCTCAGTTGGTTAAGCGACTGCCTTCGGCTCAGGTCATGATCCCGGAGACCCTGGATCAAGTCCCACATCAGGCTCTCTGCTCGGCGGGAAGCCTGCTTCTCCCTCTCTCACTCCCACTGCTTGTGTTCCCTCTCTTTCTGTGTTTCTCTCTGTCAAATAAATAAATAAAATCTTTAAAAAAAAAAAAAAAGCCTTAGCAAATGTGAGAAGGTTGAAATAACAGCAAATATCTTCTCTGTCCACAATGGTATGAAGCTAGAAATCAATAACAGGAGGAAAATAGAAAAATTCACAAGTGTGAAGTGAACAACACACTCCTAAATAATCAATGGATCAAAGAAGAAATCAAATGGAAATCAAATGATATCTTGAGACAAACAGAAATGGAAATAAAGCATACCAAAACTTATAGGACACAGCAAAAGCAGTTATGAGACGTAAGTTTATAGCAATAAATGCTTACATTAAGAAAAAGAGATCACGAATAAACAACTTTACACCTTAAGGAACTAGAAAAAGAAGAAAAATTAAACCCAAAGTTAGCAGAAGAATTACAGGGCTCTTAGGGACACAGTAGGGAAGGAGCAGGTTTTGGGGGGCGGGTAACTAATCAAGAGGTAGGTTTGTACCTGCTATGTTAGAAAGGCACATTAGACATTCATGTGAAGATGCTGAGGCATCGGACATATAAGCTTGCGATGCAGGAGTGAGGCGGACATTTGAGACATAAAAGTGGGAGTCATCAGCATACACATGCTTTGGAGCTGTGGAACCAGATAGCACACTTGGAAAGTAAATGCAGGGAGGGAAAAGGGCTCCAAGGGTGCAGCCTTTAGGCCCTTCAACATTTAGAAGAGGAAGAGTAACCTCCAACATTGGGAAGAGGAGGAGTAACTGTCAAAGAGGCAAAAAGAGATTCTATGAAGAAAGGAAAAAATGAGGAGAGTTTAGTGACCTAGGAGTCTGATGAAAATAGGAAGGAAGCCTGGAGGTGTGCAAGAGTGCTGACAATGTGAGCTAAAGGAGGTCTACAATTTGATTGTTGAATTTGGCAGCACAGTAGCCCCTAAATCTGATGTTTTGTTCCATGTGGAAGGAATTCAGCTAGTGGGACTCCTGGTGCCTCTGCACTCCTTTCCTTACTCCACTTCTGTGCAGAGAGTCACCTCTCCAATTAGGGAAAAATTAACTGGACATGCTTGATTCATCCCTCCTCCTCTTGGGAGCTGTTTGTTTACAGGGAGCAAGTAGTCTCTGCTTCTGCAAGGGGAGGCCTAAGACCTCCTGATCTGCACAGAATCCAGGCAAGAAAATCAAGTGGTATTAATTAGGTTCCTCTTGGAGACCAAGAGCCTCACAGTGTTTCAGAGGAGCCTGACTGGAGGGGGCTTCAAGAGAAAGAAAGTGGGAGAAAAGGAAGCAAAGACAAGACGTATAAACTCCTTTGGAGGGTTTTTTTGATGAAAGGATCAGATAAATGAGAGGGGATGTAGGGTCACAGAAAGTGTGTACGTTTTTAAGATAGATAGTATTATAGTTTGTTTGCATGCAGATAGGCATGACCCAATAGAGAGAGGGGAGGGACAGAAGTCCGTCACGGAGCAAAAGTCCTTGAGCAGGTAAGAAGGGATGAGATCAAATGGAAATCTTGGCTTTAGATAGGAGGAAAGTTGAGGATATGGATACAAATGGAAGGTAAATTAGTGGTAGGAGAGTGTGGGATTTCTGCATGACTGGTTCTACTTTCTTCAAATGAGAAGCAAGGTTACCAGCTTAGGGGGAGTGTGGAGCAGCGATGATACCGGAGAATGAAGGATGGAGGGAACAGTCTTGCTGGGTCAGCACCAGCACCAAAAGCAGTCAACACAGCTGTGAATTTTTCTCCAGTCACTTTCAGTTAGAAAATGTATTTAGTTAGGAATTTGTCAGTATTGGGGTTTTCTCCAGTAAATATAATGGGCCGAGGACATTCTCAGGTATCTGGGGTTGTAGTCAAAGGAGTGATTATAATAGACCCAAACTCTACAGTGGAGGGAGTGAGGTGGGATGCTAGAAGGTGGTAGAAGGTGAAGGTCAGGGTGTGGGATGAACTGAGGTTTTGGAAGTGGTGAAATTTCTGGTAATGACAAATCTTAGGGAGTGACAGTGGGCATGGTGGAGGTGACAAGGGCAACACTGAGAGGCAATGGTGCAAGGATGGGTGATCCACATGGATACTGATGTCACCCAGAGCCATGTCAGGAACAGTGCCAGCAAAGGAGAAGATGACCTGGGTGTTTGGATCTGCACTGGATGAGTGAGGGTGAGCAGGGGGACGGGCAAGAAGGGTGCACGCCTCCTTGGGGCTGAGGAAGCAGGCAGAGTGATGCTGTGGAAAGAGCAAAGAGACCAAGAAAACACTTCCTCCCCTAGTGAGAAGTAGAACTGAGAGGGAACAGACATCCTGCCTGAGAGCCACACAGGGAAGGTAATGTCCTCGGGGGAAATCCAGGATTTGATCTGAGGGGCACCCTCCTGATGAAGCACCCAAATTGCAGAGGCTGCTACAGGGGAAGGTCTTAGGGGCAGCTGAGAGCATCCTTTCACACACCAAGAACTGTATCCGGGCAACAAATTATCAGGTGGTAGTACAGTTTATTGACCTCAGCCACAGGAACAACTCACTCTAGAGTATACTAGCCACCATCCACTTCTGAGGCCTTTCAAAGCACCTGCTCCTCACTTCCCTTTACCACTGGAACATCTTTTTGTGAAATGAAGCTCCTTAAAAGGGGAATATTGTGAGTTGCATTATTTGAGGCAACTAATTCCTGTGCTTGTTGACAGTATTATCACTTCCTTATCTAGATATTGAATTTACTCGAAAAGAACTACTTGAGGCCGTCTTTTATCGTCTGAAGAAGTTTATGTAACCAACATTATGGAAAAGAAAAATAAATGAAGACATGCATGAACTGTCCCAAGTTATAGCGGTAGAAGGAGGACCGAAACAAAACAAAACAAAAATCTAGCTACTTAATTCCTGCATCTAAAGAATTTTATTTGCCCATGTTTCCCAAATAATAGTTAACATAGTGTTTTAATAAGGAATTGGTACTTCTAAGGGAATTTCAAACTTTTTCAAACTTCTACATTATTTAAAAAAGGAGAACAGGGTAAGAAAGAAGTGGGATAGGCCAGAATAGTAAGAAGGAAGGAGCATGACTATTTTTTTTTTTTAAGAGAGAGAGAGAGCACATGGGGGGTGTGGGCTGGGAGTCTGGGACAGAGGTAAAGGGAGAGAGAAATTCTTAAGTGGGCTCCGACGTGGGGCTCGATCTCACCACCCTGAGATCATGACCTCATGAGCCAAAATCAAGAGTTGGACACTTAATTGACTGAGCTAACCAGGTACTCCAAGGAGCATAATTACCTGGAAACAGGAGAATTATTTTTAAAAGACTACTACAATGCTGAATTCAGGAAAATAAAGTTTGAAACACTAAGAAAATAATGTTGATAAGACACCTAATTAAGAACCAAACCATGAAGATATTTATACAAAATCTACCCAACTTCTTAAAAATATGAAATGTGAGATACAATTTTCTCAAGTCATATCAGAGCTGGAAATAAGAGAAATGGGTATCATACTGAAATAAAAAAAGCCCTATGATTTTATTTTCTTTTGGATTTGGCTAAGCTATTATATTTCATAGTGTACAAGTAGACATAATCTACTCATACAGTCAGGGATAATATTCAAATTATTTAACAATCAGTTAGATGTCCACTAATCAAAACAGCCAATCAATTCAAACGGAAGTTGACCAGTATATTTCATTACCGACCAATTGCCATATGTCAGTTCCACACAAAATGAAGTGATTTCCAGCTGTTAACTTTTTTTTTTGAGAAATGATTAATCATGTGGAAAATTTATAAGATGAATTTCATAAGCTGATGTGGAAAATTTCATAAGATACTGTAAGTGAAAAATGAGGAGCATTGTAATTTATACATAATATGCACACATATACATATAGAATCATTCTAATATTTGTTCAAAAATAAAAGACACAATATGCATAGAGGACACAGCTGAAAAATAAAACCCACTAAAATGCTGAAAATGGGTCAATGATTATCCCTGAAGAATGTTTTTTTCTTTTCATCTTCCTGCATTTATACAATTTAACAAATAAGAATATGTTTTAATTAATTAATTAATAGAGAGAGGGATGGGAGAGGCAGAGGGAGAGAGAGGGAGAGAATCTTGAACTGGCTCCATGCTCCATGCAGAGTCCAACGTGGGGCTTAATTTCACAACCCTGAGATCATGACCTTAGCTGAAATCAAGAGTCAGATGCTTAACCAACTGAGCCACCCAGGTGTCCCAGGAACATCTGATTTTTAAGAGGAAGAAATTTAATTAAAAAGAATGGGATTAAAAATGTGTCAGTTGCTTCTGGGGCTATTTTTTCCTTCCCTACCAAAACCAGAAGAACCTGATTATTATACTTCAAAGTCCTCCTTGTCTTCCTTTCATCACCAAACTGGTAAAATGACATCATTTATATTTACTGCTTCATTTCCTCAGACCTATTCACCCTCTCACCTCTTACTAGCCAGCTTCGGGCCCTATCACTCTACAGAAATCCAACTCTCAAGTGTTTCTAATGATCTCTTATTAAATTCAATGGCTTTGCTCAGTCTTCATTCTTCCTGAATTCACAGCCCTTTTGGACTTCATTCTCAAAATTCTTTCCTGTGGGTCCAGCTCCCAGTCCTCATCTGCTGATAAACTCTGATTTTCAGGCTCTTGCCCGGCTTCTACTTCCCACTTCCAAAATGAGTTCCTCAAGGCTCTCTGGCTTCCTCGTCTTCATTCTCCACTCACTGCTATGCTTTGCCCACTCTCTGTCCCGTGTCACCCTGCAGGACCCTCTCTGAGCAGTGGGTGTGGGGAGAGGAACAGCGAACATACGAAGAGGGTATGCACTTAAGTCACAGGCCATTCAGCCATTCTGTCAGGCAACAAACATTTACTGAAATCCTCTGCAGCCAGGAAATAGCCCGGACTCTGGGATTCAAAACCATGGCTCCTGTCAAAAGGCTAAAGCAAACAGGGACTAAGTGCAGAAAGGACTGTGGGGACGAAGAATGCATGTGTAGGCTACAGTGGAGAACGAGACAGAGTCACTAGTTCTAAGGAGGAGACTGGAAAAAACCATAAACTGACATCGAGGCCCAGAATACCAAAAGAAAGCAGAATCTAGGGGGTCAAAGGTAAAAGCAGGACCCGAAGTCACGGGAATTTTGAGATCCAAGTCCACAGGCAAACAGAACAAGCCACTGAATCACATCTGAGGTAGAGTCCAAATGGCATCCTGTGGACAGCCCTCTGCTGTGGAGGGCCTCTCATGAAGGCTGGGAGCTCTGCCATCTCCGCCTTAGCTCGCGTGGTTCTAACCACAATCAGGGACCAGCCTACTGAGGAATGGCACAGCCAAGGGCGTCTGCCCTCTTGAAATCATCACCGATCATGAAGTCCAGCTTCCACCACCCCATCTTCCTCAGGGCCAAAAAATGATTTTACATCAGGTTCCATTAAGGATATGACAAGAAGAATTTCATTGCTCAAACTTGAAACCCTGAAATCATTTCCTACCCCTCTAAGCTCTCATTACCCATATCAAGTCAACTGCTACCTTAAGGATTCTCCCTCCCTTGGCATGCTGATATGAGTCTTAGTTTCCACAGCACTGTTGCCTCTCAAATCAGAGATCTTATACCCCGAGGCCTGAATAGTGACAATCATCCCTCCAGCTCACTTTCTCCGGCCTCCAGCCCACTTTACTCCTGCTTTCCTCAGCGTGTGGAAAGCCTCTCTGCGCTTTCCCAAGTGTGATGACTTCCTGCCTCGGTTCTAGCCCAGGTCCGCCTGCCGTGAAGCCTTCCCACAACTCCAGGAAGCCTCCTCAGAGAGCTCCCCTTTCTGCACACATCTGTGGCTCTAAGTCTCCTCGCTCCTCTGCGGGCACATCCTACTGTCACCCTAATCCCTCTAGTACTTGGCATTTTCAGCAAGGGAGGATTTCCCCATAAGTGAAAGTACTAGAAAATGGATGTGTATCCAAAACATAACCATTTTTGACAGCAGTTTTTGCCAAATGAAGTATGCTGAATGTAATTCAACTTTCCCTTTAAGAGCTCTTTTTTTTTTTTTGAGGTTATTTATTTATTTATTTGATAGATCACAAGTAGGCAGAGAGGCAGGCAGAGAATGAGGGAGAAGCAGGTTTCCTGCTGAGCAGAGAGCCCGATGCCGGGCTTGATTCCAGGACCCTGAGATCATGACCTGAGCCGAAAGCAGAGGCTTTAACCCACTGAGCCACCCAAGCGCCCCACCTTTCCCTTTAGTATTTGGGATCATATTGAAAGGTAGAAAATTATGACCTACACAGTCTGAGCTGGCTGGGAAGATTTCTGTATGGTCCCCTCTCTTTTTATGAGCTGACATTAAAGGTTTCTGACCTGTTAGACTTAGAAAGAACTCCAAGGCCAATCAGAGAGCAAACGTTTTTTAGACCAGCACCATTATGGACACAATGCTGGATTGATATGGTCTGTCCTTAAGGACCGCTTCAGCGTCCTGTACAGAAAAAAGGATTAGAAACTGCAAAACAGCCATATTTGCTGCTCAGAGACTTTTTTTCCTGCCTTGGAATTGTTGGTAACAAATCAGGGTTGAGCTTGCTAAAAGCCATCTTTTGAGCGAGTTGAGTGACATTTCTGTGCTGAAATTTCCAGTGTGACCATCTTGTCACTTTAAACTGTGGAGTGGTTTAAATGCTAGTTCTCATAGTTCTCTTTCTCTCTCATGGTACTGTGCTTACTGTATACATGTAATCAGTGTCTACTGAATCCATCATCAAGGACCCGTGCCATCGCCAAAGTCTTGTCCCCATGGCAGTTAACAAGTTGCAAAACTAGCTGCTCACTGGAAGTGAAGCCGTGTAGGATGAAACAAAAGTGGGTTTGGGAAAGGAATTTAGAATTGAGTTTGAGGTGTTAATGGTAAAGAACTGATAAGACATCCACTTCATCCCTCCACCACTGATGGAAGATAACACAGCAGAGAGAGGCTAAGAGCCTTTGATTATCTTTACAGAAATCAAACTTCAAGAGACATACATGCCCCTTAGTGCTGGTCTGAGGAACAAAGGAATACTTCCCACATTTTGCCTTTTGGGATTTCTTTCTAACATCCAGGGCTAGAACCAGGGTGAGGCAAGAGGAGCATCTGTGTGCAGACTGAGAGGAGGGCAGCCGCCTGAAGGCCACTTGCAAGACCCTGAGAGAGAGTGGAGTGTTTTTATACCAGAGGCCTCTCCTGACTCACCCCAGTCCCTGCTCTGCTGCCATTTTCTTTTCCTCACACCTCACTCTCAGCGGCCAGCTTGTAGCCCTTTTCTTAAAACATTCTTTTATGTTAAAAATTTTTTTAAATCATGTTTTTAAAAATGTAAATTTCATTATTGCTTTTTTCCTCTCTTAAAGTAAAACATGCGTAATATAAACCAATTCAAGAAACACAGTACATATGGAATCTAAAAACAGGGGGAAAAAACCAAACTCATAGAAAAAGCGATTAGATTTGTGGCTACTAGAGGCAAAGGACGGGGGAGGGGAGAGAGGGACTTAGAGGCAGGTGGTCAAAAGGTACAAACTTCCAGGTATGAGATAAATAAGTCCTGGAGATGTAAGCTGGTAGTTAATACAGCTCCAAGGCATATTTGACAGTTACTAAGAGAGTAGATCCTAAAAGTTCTCATCACAAGGAAAAAGCACTATTTTCCTTTTGTATCTATGTGAGATGATGAATGTTAACTAAATTTATTGGGGAAATCATTTCATAATGTTGTAAGTCGTTATGCTATAGACCTTAAACTTATAGAGTGCTGTATGTCACTTATAGCAATAAAACTGAAAAAAAAAGAAACACAGAAATAAGTTGGAAATGAAAGTTCCCATAATGCCATGCTGAGAGATGACCATTATAAAATTTTTTCAGTGCGTGTGCATATACACAAATACACACACAGTCCAACATGTTTTTCAACCAAATTGAGATTAGACTATAATATAGTTCTTTTTAATTTATGTAAGTGTATCATGAGTATCTTCTAGGTCTACAAAGGTGGTTTTAATGAATACCATGATTTGTTTCATAAATCCTTAATTGAAGGACTTACTTGATGGTTCAAGCTTTTTGCTTTTCTAGACCACTCTGAGATAAACACTCATTTATTCAAATAGTTATAATTCTCCTCCTTTTCTCAAAATTCCAGCTGAAGTCTCACATTTGAGAACAATGGGCAACATATTCTGAAGAAAGTTGTCACAAAAACCTGAGCCAGACTTACTCAAACACAGCAGAACCGGTCTAACAAGGACCAACCCCCGTCTTTTACCTCAGGCTTATATAAAACAAGACTAGAAATCTGACTGGAGACTGAAGAAGACCATCAAAGTAAAGTTTAAGCCTGGGTGTCCTTCCAGTTCCTCATGGGGGTATGGGGGTGGGGGAGAGAGGGCTTCTCCCCTTACTGCAGCAAACCAAGTGAGCGAAGCCCAAAGAAAACCAAAAACAGAAATTAGGAGTACCTTGCAAGAAGGAAAAACAGTACTTCCTCCTCTGATAAATGTTTGTTGTGCTCTGGAATGTGGGCCCTTGGAGCTACCATGGGTCTATGGGAGAATTCTTGGAAGGGTCTAGCCAGTATGTGTTGGAATTTGGGGATGTACATGGACCCAGAGGGCACTGCTGGATTCTTGTGGGGGAGAACTCTGGAAACTGAGAAACTGGAGTCTCTCTAACATTGAGGACAAGGAAGGAAGCATGGGAAGCCTGTCTCTTCCGGCAAGGGGAACTTGGCAATAAACGGCCGTGGGGTAAATAAACTCCGGGCAGAGTTCAGAGAAGGGATCCTAAGAGAGGAACCACATCATTGTTTACATCAGCAAATGATGCAGAGTCAAAAACACCTGTTAGGGTCCCCAGGGAATCCACAAAACACCCCAAGAATGAAATGAAACAGTCAGCATCTGAATGCCTACCATACACAAAGACTAAGCGAGGACAGTCTAATAGAAAGCTAAATTGAAAGATTTTTGCTCATCTTCCTTCAACCCTCCCCCCACCTCACCCCCACCTCAACCTTGAGGATAGATCTGGAGAAAGAGCCCCGGAGATTATTCATATACAAACAGGTTTTTAAAGACTTTTTATGCAGAATTATGTCACCTGCTTTTTATGCAAAGAAGTAATGGCTATTTTCTCAAAGCAATTAAATACATTTAAGATGTATAAACAAACATCTTAATGAGAAGCTTGATGTTATTTAACTTGAAATCATGAGGTGGTCTTTGGCATTCTATTCTATTTTAATGGTAACCACAGCAGAAAACCTGGACTCACACAGGTTGGAGGAAGAAAGAGGTAGAATCATAGCTCTCATCTTTTACTGTGCCAGATTAAAGGTAAATTTATGTGGAAAATGATCAGGATTTCTTCAAATCCGGCCAGCTGAATCGATTTGCATTCTTTCTTTAGTCCTCAAGTTGATGAGGTCATCTTTGGCCAGATCTGTGTCACTGACTTTCCTTCTATTATAAAGGAAAAGGTTATAAACCCACTTTCAATGTTTAAGTCATGTAGGTTGAAAAGTACCCTTCAAAAATTCAGTAGTGTTTCTAGGTGATCTCTGCCTGCAGAGAAAGTGAAAGCCTGCCTCAACTCCATGTCCAGTGCTGGAAAGTACAAATAGTTGATGTTGATGTCTCCCATTTCTTCTTCCAGAGAGGCAGCTTGGAACTGGTAGCTAATCTCACCATTTTTCTCTCTGCTCCACTAGCAGCATCCTTAACATTGCGTGTGGGCTTTGAATAACAAGGTTTGTATGATTGATACACATCAAGTTAAGGCAAGCCAAACATTCACAGCTCCCAGGCAACTTGCTCTGAGAGTAGACTTTTCTTATCTTTCTCTCAAACGAGAAGAAAGTCAATGAAGCACTTCAAACTTGGCTTCCAGAGCCAATGGCTCTCTGGGTAGTAGAGAAAGACTTGACATTCTGCTCTGAGTTCTTGGAAAAACTTCTCAAAGAGGAGGTCCTTCTGGGTCTGGCTCTGGAAGAGCAAATAGTGGCAGCAACAAGTCCATCTTTGGCCAGGCCCGCGGTGGCAATCCATGCAGGTGTAGACATCAGGGAGCCATCATGGTTTGCAGAGTTTCTTTCTCAACAAAGGAGCAAAAACTAGATATGCTGCTAAGCCTTGAAGGAGTTCCACTGGAGCACAGGAAGTCAAGGTTCGCTTCCTTTCAAAGTGTTGCAGAGAAAAATCAGTTTCAGGTGCCTGGGTGTCTCAGTCAGTTGAGTGTCTGCCTTGGGTTCAGGTCATGATCCCAAAGTCCTGGGATCGAGCCCTCACTGGGCTCCCTGCTTGGCAGGAAGCCTGCTTCTCCCTTTCCCACTCCTCCTGCTTGTGTTCCCTCTCTTCTTGTGTCTCTCTCTGGCAAATAAATAAAATCTTTAAAAAAAGAAAGAAGAAAGAAAAGAAAAGTCATGTTTCCCTATTTCAAAGACAGTGTAAGTCTTTGAAGTATCCAAAAGGGGCACACAAAAGAGATTCTTATTAGGGGGCGCCTGGGTGGCTCAGTTGGTTGGGCAACTGCCTTCGGCTCAGGTCATGATCCTGGAGAGCCGGGATCAAGCCCCACATCCAGCTCCCTGCTCGGCGGGAAGCCTGCTTCTCCCTCTCTCACTCCCCCTGCTTGTGTTCCCTCTCTGGCTGTGTTTCTCTCTGTCAAATAAATAAAATATTTAAAAAAAAAAAAAGATTCTTATTAGGTGAAAGAATACACACAAGATGGGAGGAAACCAGGAGCTACAATTTCATTCAGTTTGACGCTAAAAGAAATGAGATAATTGCCAATTTCTCCCAAATGTGCTTTTAAAAATTAGAAGAAATACTAGCCATTCTGGAGTTAATATAGTATGACAGAGACTCTGGTATAGTTCTCTTTCTCTGCAAAAACCACAAACCAACCTGTAAATTTTATGACCACACAGCATCACCACCATCTTTCTGATTGAGTGTGGCTTCTCTCTTTTGCCATTGAACTTTCACAATGCTTAAATATAGGGCTCTTGTGATGGAGTGAAGCCAAGTTTTAATCAAGTTGAATCCTTTAACAATTCACATTCTTTTCATGCTCTGTCTACAGTTGGCATCTGTTTATTTTTGCTGGCCCAGAATTTCCTCTTTTGCTTTCTTTCCCTTTCTTTTCCTTCTTTCTTTCTTTCTTTCTTTCTTTCTTTCTTTCTTTCTTTCTTTCTTTCTTTCCTTTTTTCCCAGTTACAGCACATTGATTTCTCTTGAGGGAATCACCCCTACCCCACTCTGACTGTGTGGCCGTGCTGCGGCCGGCCCAATGTCCAGCACTCAGTATAGGCATGACCACTTGTGACCTCACAAGCATGGATTAATAACCCAAAGCAGGCCAATGAGACACAAGCCAAAATCTTTTCTTGGAAGAAGTGGACAAGAGGAGTTCTGCTTCTCTTTTTGTGGGCAGGTGATGTAAGCCCAAGGCCAAGGGAGGCCACTTCATGGCAGGGAGTGGGAGCATGGTGATCTGTGAATGTTGCCCTCCCAGGGGAAAACAGAACCAGGTGAGAGTGATATGACTTCAGCCTCTGGACCCAGCCATTCCAATGGCCAGAACAACCTTGGGCTTTACAAGTGTGTGAATCAATAAAGTTCTTCTTCTTCTTCTTTTCCTTTTTTTTTTTTTTTTTTTTTTTTTTAGAATTTGAGCTGGAATACTGTACTTACAACTTAAGAAGTCATGCATGACACAAAAGGTCCAATATATCCTTAGATGGACAGGTATAAGGCACTTCTTTTGAAGCTTTGTGGGCTTCACATGTCCACTGCTAAGAACTCTGCCACACGAAGGAAGTACTGAAATTTGGAGCCTCATCAGTTCAGAGTAAGGTGAAAATAGGGGATAATAATGTTTGTCTTATTGTCTTTGCTCTAACATTTCCCAATTTATGTTAGGGCAATGTAAACAAAGTCAGATATACCTAATCATAAGAACAGGGTATAAGTTCCTTAGTAGCAAACTATCCTAGACGCTATAGCCTAACAAAAAGGACCACCACATCCTCTGGTAACAATCCACAGCAATCTATAAACATGTGGGATAAAACAATAACCTAGTAACATATTTTATTTATAAAAAAATCAAATATTAAAGTAATAAGAATTTAGTTGAGATGATTAAGAATCTACTCTGCTCCTATTCCAGTGACATAGAGAGTCTGGATAAATTATAACAAATTACTTAAAATACATAATTATGCTCAAAAGATAGAGAATTTTAAGGTATCAAAAAGGAAGAAGAAGCTCAAACCATCCGACTAAGTAGTACGAAGTTGCCTGGTGCAGGGGAAGGAGGAGTATTAGGGCTAAAACACTCTCCTTACAACTGAGTCTTTAATGCCAGTACCAGGATGATATGAAGGCCCCTGTGCTCACTGTGAGGATGGTTAACTGACCCCACTGAGGTGCAAGTGCTGAAAACTGGTTATCTGTAAACAAGGACTAGAAGAATTTTACCTGGAGATAAGACGTGAAGAAAACTTAGGGTGAAAAATCATTCAAAATCAATTTATTCCTGAAGACTCTAAGCCTGTGTAGATACAGATACATGATGAGAGGAGCTCTGGGTGAAGAAACTACACTAACATCAAAATCATCGAGTTCTAATGAAATCTGTAAGCAAACGCTACACTGCCTCTTGGGTTCACCTTCCTCAGGCTGGGTACACACGGACTCCCATGGAAATCAACCCCTGCTCCAGACAAGCTCATTTCAGAAACGACTCCCCAGTCAAAGTAGGTCAATAGTAGTAGAACATTTTGTTATGGCCCAAAGTGCCCTGCGACAGTTCCAAAAGTCAATTTGTTCTAGAAACACAGCAGCTTTGGTAGAAAATGTATTTCAAACTGATTTTATTATTTCACATTTGCACCCAAAAATGCTTTCCAGTTTATATGTATTACTTATTAACCACATTTTATCTTTCATCTTCCTGGTTCTTAAGATTAAAATCAAGCTCCCAGGGGTTTTCTACAATAAGCATTTTTATGTGAATGCATTTCCTGATTTGTTCTCCCACTCTTTGAGCCAAGATACCAATGAAGATATGTGACTAAGAATTGCATGTTCAGATGTAATCATTCTTTTCCTGAAAAGATGAACTATGATGCTCCTACATTTCTGAGGGAGCCATTCATACACCTTAATTTAAAATTTTAATCCAGACTGATTAGCTAGCATTAGCTGTAGAACCCTTCCAGTCCAGCATGGAGACACATGGCTGTGAAAAGGTGGCCTGTCATGTTGCCAGCCAGCTTCCTCCTTCCTGCGTATGTATGGAGCCCTGGTGTGCTAGGAAGATGACCAGGCCAGACCTAAGAAGGCCTGTAGTCCAGACCTGCACTGTCCTCTCCACATGAATCTCACCTCCCCACAAGTCACAGAACCTCTCCAGGCTTAGGCTTCCAGACCTATAACCTGGTAATGTCATCATAGTACCTGACACTTGTGAAAAGTCCTGACAGGGAGGATGAAGGGAATCATGGGGACATCACAGACGTGGGAGAAATCCCTGCAGTAGGCCTCCAATAGCACCTCATGTGCCCTGAAGAAAGCTGACTGGACTTTGATGCTTTTCATCTGGGATTCCGTAACTCCTTCCCACATTTGACGCTCTTGTTATGACATCCCCTGGAACTAGCCTGTCTCTGGATTTCTGTTTTGCATGTTGTTTAAAGCTAGTGTGTTTTGACTTTCTTAGATCACCTGAGTTGTTTTCTGTTTCTTTAATTTTAAGCCCATAGTCTTCATCATCATTCCCCATAGGAGAGTGTTTCAAACAACTTATGATGCAGGAGTTATATTGATTTTTGACTACTTACTTTTTTTTGACTACTACTTTTTAAAAACAGAAAATAATGTAACACATTACACTTGCTAAGGTTAAGCACTGTTCACAAAAAAATTATTTATGTGTGATGTGTGTTTTATTAGGCTACAGTGAAAAATGTGTTTCTCACTGTCAGTCATGATCAAAGAGTTGGAAAGCACTGCTCTACACAGTAGAAGAAATCTTGTCATGTCATCCCCTTGCTAAAAATCCTTTTTTGGGGGGGCGCCTGGGTTGCTCAGTCAATTGGGCATCTGCCTTTAGCCTGGGACGTGAACCCAGGGTCCTGGGATCTTGGAGCCCCACATCCGGCAGGGACCCTGCTTCTCCATTTCCCTCTGCCATTCCCTCTGCTAGTTCTCTCTCACTCTCTCAAATAAATAAGCAAAATCTCTAAAATGAACAAAATAAAATCCTTTTGTTAACGGTTTAAAAGTCTTATTGAAATATAGTTGACATACAATTTTAGATTAGGTGAACATCATAGTGATTCAAAGCTTAAAATCCTTTCATGATGTCCCACTACCAGGGACAAAGCCAACTATTTTCAACATGAGGTACAGGTCCTAATATCTCTCAGAATCACTTTGTTCCATGCAATCCCTTGCTCTCCATGCCCCAGCAACCATGGGATCTTTTCATTTCTCTTTCAACATTTTTCAGTTCAGAACCTGTCACATGTCAGACAATGTTCTAGCCATATGAGATCACATGGAGCACTCTCCTGCCCTCACAGAGCTTACATGCCAGGACTTGAATACGTCCTGCTCACCCTCATCCCACATACTGTTGAGCAAATGGTCACTTCTTCCTCAGGCCCCACATCAAGGGCATCAGAGTCACTTTTCCTACCATGTCCCCACCATTCACTGAAAGATCCTGACTGGGTTTCAAAGACTTATTCAGAATACAAGAGAATAATGGTATAATTAGTGATAGAAAATAGGACTGAAAAATTCTCAGGACCTAATCTCCTAATAAAGGGAAGCAAACTGGAGGCTAAACTCTTTTCACAGTAGATGTCAAGTCCAAACCATTCACCAGTTCTTACTTAAGAGTCGCTTGTTAATAAGATACAGATGTAGTGAAAAGAAGGGCCATATGTACACCAATGTTCATCGCAGCAATGGCCACAATCGCCAAACTGTGGAAAGAGCCAAGGTGCCCATCAACAGATGAATAGATAAAGAAGATGTGGTACATATATACAATGGAATAGTATGCCTCCATCAGAAAGGATGAATATCCAACTTTTGTAGCAACATGGACTGGACTGGAAAAGATTATGCTGAGTGAAATAAGCCAAGAAGAGAAAGTCAAGTATCACATGGTTTCACTTACTTGCGGTGCATGAGGGGTAACCTGGAGAACAGTGGGTGAAGGAAAGGAAAGGGGAACTAGGGTAATCCAGGGAAAGAAGCGAAACAACAGAGACTTTGGACACAGAAACAAACTGAGGGACTTGGAGGGAGGGGGATGGAGGGATGGGAGAGCCTGGTGGTGGGTACTGGGGACACCTAAAGTGTGGAGCACTGGGTGTGGGGAATGGGGAATGAATCTCGGAACACTGGAAAAAAAAATTTAAGTAACAATAAAAAAAAAAAAAGGGAGTCACTTGTTAAAATGAATCCAGCTCTATTACTTGCTCTGCAGGTGGAAAAGAGGTTAGAAAATCCTTACAATTTTACATTTAATACAAAGAAAAAAGGATTCTTCACATCCCTCTTTACCTGAAACCTGATTACAATCAGAGGGTCATTAGATGACCTAGGGGCTTGGAGGAGGAAAGGCAGTGCCTGGTAGTCAGAGCACAGCAGCAGGCCACGGACTGATATCTCAAATACCTAGCAAGAAAGGTAGCTTCTAGAACACCCTGCGTTTGCTCTGGTCACATTGTTTTCTCTGCTTCAAATGCTCTTCCCCTCGCCCTCTCTACCCAGTAAAATCTGCTTCCCTTTGAGATTTAGTTTACATATCTCTTTTGTGAAACCTTTGGCTTTCCCTCAGAAAACTGATCATGTCCCTGTGTCCCCTCATAACACTATAGGTATTAAGATTTTCACATGGCACAGCAGATAGTTGATCAGTGTCCATCTATCTCCTTAAATTATGAGCTCCATGAAGGCAGGAATTGCAGCATATTCATTTTTCCATTTCCACATCTCATTCTTAGCATAGTGCCTGGCACTTGCCAGAGTTTATTCTGTGTTCTGTATTTATTGCATATTTATAGAGACTACTTTTAAAAGGCTTTGCTAAGTCATTCAGTTTCTTCCAACACGAAGGCAAATCTTTCCATGACTACCTAAAAATAGTCTGCCCTCACTTGTGATCAAGTTTCTCCTGCTGCACCTGTTTCTATTCCTATTCTGAAATGTTTTTCTGAACCATTGCTAGGACCCAATAAAGAAAATAAGAGATGGAGAAAACATAAGCACAATCACACTAAAATGAAAAAATGAAAGAAAAGGGGCATTGCCTCAAGTAAGATCTGGTAACATCTGTTGTTATAATGTGCAGGTACATATTTAATTAATAGTGCATCTTAAAGGACAGATCTGGAAAACCCAAGCTGAATTTATCACACAGAAATCTCCTTCTAAACCAGAAGAGAATACTTAAAGCTTACTTCCTTGGGCCCAGATGGTCTTTAAAATTTTTACCATGTCTATATTTTACATCCAAAAAGTTATTCAAACTCTCAGCAAGTTCCAAACTTTCTGACAAAGACATGAACTTACCTTTCTAAGCTCTTGATATTTAATGATTTATATTCAACAAGGGCACCAAACAGGTTGTAAGATAATGATGAGTTATTTTTTGGTCTAGAAAATTAGAAGGGCAAACTAAAGCATGCGACGAATTGCAACTTAGACAAAAGGTGAAAAACTGAAATTCCATTCAAGCAGATTGTGAAAATTGACTATAATAGTTGATCTATTGACTCATGTCAGGATTTGCTACACACAAAGTTGTTAAAGTGCTGACCAAAAGACTTTTCTGAGGTGAAGAGATTTTCACGGGAAGTGGTAAGGTGACTCATCAGGCTTCTTTGGTTATTTTTTTAAATGCAGAGACTTCACTTGGAATGAAATTGGGTATTTTAGGTATGCATATATACTTGTTGGATGCTTCTACTATGTAAAATAAACTGCTTCTCTAGGCAAACTTCCTCACTGAGAAGGTTTAATGAAAGGGGAACCATAGTTCATAATAGAATCCAGGTAAAAAACACTAAGATGAGCTTCTAGTCTTCATTTATTTATTCAGTGAATCCTTATGGGATATGTCCAATGTGCCACATATCACTCTAGGTGCTAGGGAAAATGGGTGGCACTAGTCTTTAAGGAGCTTATACTCTGACAGAGAGAACCAGGCATGTAAAAAAGCATGATAGGATTTGTGACAGAGGGATTAAGAAAATAAGAAATAAGAAGGAAGGGGTCACTCTTACATGGAGGAAACCAGGAAGATTTCATAGAAGAGGTAGCACTCTGACATATTATTCCAGCAATTGAGAAGTAGGATAGGAAAATGAATGAGTAAGAGTTTAGGACATCTTCAAGGCCAGAAAAAAAGCCACCCAACAGAAGTTTTGAATATTTAGAGACATTTCAGTATTCCAAAAAATGTACTTCCTGTATAGGAGATAGATTTTTTGCCATCAGCTGCTGAAATGGCTTCTGAATCCACCCGTAGGTGGTTTGTTGGATTGTTGTTGCTGTTATACTGTTCTCTAGTTTCACATCCCTGACAACCTTTAAGAGTGGGGAAGATGGGTTCGATCTACGTATTGTACTTCAAAACTTCCGGAGAAGAAAATGAAAAACAATTGTGTATGGTTGTCCAGTGAGACTTAGAATTTTGGCATTTCGTGATAAGCTGCCAGATGAGTACCTCTCATGATGATGCTAAGTGCTAGGGAATGTGGGGCCATATAAATTTTATATAGATATGGTCAATACCCATAGCATTCTGAGATTGACAGAGATACAGTGGCTCAAATTCCCATGTTTATGTCAGAAAAGGGTTAAAAACATAGGATTTCCTGGAATTATACAGGGAGTAGGTGAGTATTACAATTTATCTCTAGTTAATTCTCTGTTAGAAGTGTTCCAGTTATAGAGATTAATGGTGGTCAAGGAGTTAGTGGTGATACACCCCACTGACTTCATAGAGGCAGGAATGATTGTAGCCTTCCTCTGACCCCACACCATCCAGGTCTGTGCATAATGCCCTAACTCCTGAACTCTTTGTTCCTTGGTCACACCCTCTCCATTATCAGAGATGAGGGACTCAAAGGTGAACATTATAAAAGGATTATGTTGCATAATTGAATTGAACTCACTTAAAGAACCCAAAAGCTTAGAGTTCCTAAACTCTAATTTGATGTTTGTCTTATTTGAGGCAATTTCTAAACCACTGATTCCAAGTCTTCTTTGAATCTATAGTCCCATGCATATTTAAATGAATCAGATAAAAGTCTTTGGAAAAAGATAGCTTTTAAATGCTTTGACCTAATGTAATACCACAGCAACTTTGGTGTGGATATCTTTGCATACCATGATGCAATCAGTCAAAAATGTCAGTGTTCAAATAGTGGGTGTTTGTGTGAGGTCTTGTTTTTCTGGCAGAGCAGGGTATTAGTAAGTCCACAATCTGCACATTCGGTCAAGAGGCAATACCATTAAACCTGACCTTTCTACTGAACCCATGCTAAGAGTGTTAGAGATTTTAGGTGCTGGCTTTTCTGACTCTGGTGCTTCAGTTGTCCAAGAGCATAAATGTTCTGGTAGGTACGCTAGAAATGAAATTATATATTCCCATGGAAGTTGTAGAATCCTTCTTTGCTAGAGGTGGTGAAGTCATATACATAGATGATAATACTGTAGCTAACTGACGGTAAAATATGGAAGAATTGTGATGTGCTCTTTGCTTTCTACTAAATTTAGGAGTTCCTTCAATGCTTGCACTGAAAGAGGGGTCAAAATTCTGTTTGGAAAGACGCTGGGGGGCCTAATCAAACACTGACACCTTCTCACTATAAACTCATAGAAATGTGAGATGAAATTCAATAGATTAAAATGCAAAAGAGCACAAAAGAAAGAAAAATAAGTGCCTTGAGACCAGAAATAAAGAAAGACTCAAACCAAAAGCAGTAAATGTCCATGCTGGCACCCTGTCATCCTAGTAGACAGCAGATGAGAAATAAGCTGTAATATCTGGAGACAAAAGACATAGCCATGGGACCATGCATGGCAGAGAGCCAAAAATGAGACCCCGTCATAAAGCTGGATTCATGGATAGAATACCAGCTTCATGAAAATGGAAGCAGTAATAGTCTCCAATGGCCCAGGGAAGTAAAAAGGAAGTTTCCTTGTTACTTAAGCCATGTGTCTGGGGCTCAGGATAGCACAAAAGTCCCCCATGAAAAACAAAATATCAAAGCCTATGATCTGTACAGATATGGGGTCTGAAATGACATACCTTTGTAATGCAACAATCACAAGCTAAAGAATTAATATAAAAATTAGTCTCAAATAGGTAAGACTCCTGCAAGGAGAGCAAAAGAAAACCACTGCTTAAAGAAAACAAACAAAAAAATGCTCTGTCTTTGAAAATTTATAATCTCACTCATGAGTTTCAGAAAATATTACTCATGAGTTTCAGAAAATATTGTAACAGAAATTTTAAGACACAACTGAACAACAATGAAAATACTATATAACAAATTAAAGGTACAAAGCTAAAGATAATTTATAGTTTTAACTCTATATGTATATTAGAAAAAAAATGAAAGACCTAAAGTTAATTAACTAAACATTCATTCAAGAAGCTAAAAAAAGAATAGCATAAATTCAAATGGGAAAAAAGTGACTATAAAGATAAGTTGGATATTAATGAAATAGAAAACAAAGAACAGTTGAGAGGAAAAAGAAAACTAAAAACATTAGGAACAAAGACAAAAACCAATGTACACAAACAGAAATGGGCTTTTAAACCATGAAAATATTATACCAATACATTTGGAAATAAAGTATTTATTATAAAGAGGGGAAAATAAAAGTTCTAAAAATATATAAATTACCAAAATAGACCCAAGATGAAATACATACTTATTATAGTTCTACTAAGCTAAGGAAATTTAAGCAGTACTCCAAAGATTGCTCAGAAATTACTAGGCCCTAATGTTTTCACATTAAGTAAACACCACTAAAATTTCAGGTAACTTTCATCATATAACTCCTCTTATATAAACAGTTCCAGAGAATGAAGAAAGAAGGAAAGCTCACCAATTTTCTTTATGACTCTAATATATCCTTGATATCCAGAACAGAAATGGGTCATAGAGTAAAGGAAAACTATGGACCAATCTTGACTAAAGGCATAATTATAAAAATGCCAAATAAAATATTAGCAAAATGAATTGTTCTATGTGTAATACAATATATACCTTCACCAAGAAGAAGTTAACCCAGGAATTCCAACTTGGTTTAACATTAGAAAATTAATGTTACTATTAATATAACATAAGGGGGTAACATATTGAAGGAGAAAAACTGCATGGTTTCCTCAAAATATACAGGAAAATCTTTTGATAAAATTCAATAGCTATTCATGTCAAAACCCCCTAGCAAATCAAATAAAAAAATTCTTGTTGGGAGAGGCAGTCTGCCATGGGTTCCAAACATCTTTACATGTCCTTTCTGAGTATGTCAATCTTGAAGGCTTTAACCAGCCTGTCCTTGGGCATTTTTGTAGCTAGCTACATAGACAATTAAATAGATCAAGGCAATCATAACATGACTTCAGTGTAACTCATTCCGCAGGGGAGGACTGTCTTGCTTATTGCTTAATATACAAGGCGCTGAGTCCCTAGCCTTGGATTCCCTAGTTGTGGAACCATGGGCCACATGACACCAGGGGACTTAGGGTCAAGACTGCTCTGCTGAGAATATAAACTGTCTTGCTCTGATCCATTAAGTCTCATTATCTACTTCTGGCATTCATAGAATTATGGCAAGACAATTGGTTGGCATGTATGTCTTTTGCAGTCTTACTAATTTTTGTAATTCTTATTGGGGTTGGAGTTCGCTGAAAAAGAGTATCTACAGAAGCATACAGTGAGAATTAATTAATAATGAAATGTTAGAAATAGTCTCTTTAAAGCTAAGAAAAAGACAATCATAACCTCTATCACGGTAACTATTTATCAACGAACTGGAGTTTCGAGCCTGTGCAAAAGATAAGAACAAGAAATGTAGTATAAATACTAGAATGAAAGAAAAAAATTGTCATTATGCATAGATTAGATGATTATTTAAGAAAATCCAAGGCAATCTACAAGCTATTAGAAATGAGAGAGTTTATCAAGGTTGCTACACTAAAGAGCAATGTATAATAATCAGTAGTGTTTCTATTTACAAAAAATTATAATTAGAAAATGTAAAAAAAAATCTTATTCACAATAACAAAAAACTTAAGCTACCATGGTATTCAAAGAACAAATGGTCAAGTTCTTCAATAAATTAGATTTCTTCCTAAAGGACATGAGTCAAGACCCAAGATAATAAAGAGATATAATTATGGATGAGAATAATTTACATCATAAAGAGGTCAATTTTCCTCCCAATTAGTTTAAAGATCCATTACTTTTTTAAAGATTTTATTTATTTGACAGACAGAGAGAGAGATTGAAAGCAAAAGTAGGGGAAGCATCAAGCAGCAGACAGAAGGAGAGAGAGAAAGAAGCAGGCTCCCTGCGCAGGAGCCGGGGATCATAACCTGAGCTGACGGCAGATGCTTAACTGACTGAGTCACCCAGGGGCCCAAATCCACTACTCTTCTAATGGAGATGCCATTAGATCTTTTCAACAAACTTACAAGGCTAATCCAAAACTTATAATGGAAGAGCAAAAAGCCGAAAAGAGCACAGGCAATTTTGGGGAAGGCTAAAAAGAAACCTCACAGGGAGATACTGATAAACTTTATTACATTAAAAATGTAAATTTCAGGGGTGCCTGGATAGCTCAGTTGATTAAGTGTCCAACTCTTGACTTTCACTCAGATTATGATCTTAGGGTCCTGATATGGAGGCCCACAAAGCACTGCATGCTCAGCAGGGAGTCTACTTGAAGTTCTTTCCCTCCCCCCTTCCCTCTCGTTCTCCCTCTCCCCTTCTCCCTACTGACTCCTCTCTAAAATGAACAAATCTTTTAAAAAATGTAAATTTCAGTAAATACTGAGTATAGAATTTTTGAGTCATTATGTTATACACCAGAAATTAATATAACACTATATGTTAATTATACTTTAACAAAAAACTGTAAACTTCTGGGGCACCTGGGTGGCTCAGGCATTAAGCATCTGCTTTCAGTTCAGGTCATGATCCTGGCGTCCTGGGATCAAGCCCCACATCGGGCTCCCTGCTTGGCAGGAAGCCTGCTTCTCCCTCTCTCACTCTCCCTGCTTGTGTTCACTCTCTAGCTCTGTTTCTCTCTGTCAAATAAATAAATAAAATCTTTTTAAAAAATTGTAAACTTCTACATTACACAAAGAATCATTAAGAAGTTAAAAAATTTTCAAAAAATGTTAAGCAATAACCACAAAAATGACACAGTTGGAGGGGAGCTATTTACAGTATATATAACAAGTAAAGGATTTATATTCAAAATATGGAAAAACTCAATAAGGGCAACTCACAAGAAAAATGGGCAAAAATTAATTAATTCACAGAAAAGGAAGTTTATATGACCTATATATATAGTAAAAGATCTCAACATTACTACCAATGAGGAAAATGTAGATTAAGCAACATTAAAACTCAAAATGAAGAACATTCTATTAAAACATGGGGACTGTATCCTTTAAAATAAAGGAAGTCTGAGGAACTGATCAAAATTAAAGGAGACTAAAGATGTGACCACCAAATACTACACATGGTCTTGGAATGGATCCTGGACAGGGGAAGGACATGATTAGTCAGTGAAAAAAGTATGGGTGGTAGATTAAAGTATTGTGTGTCCAGTTAATTTTCCTAAAGTGGATCATTGTACTTGGATAATACAAGAGATGTTCTTATTCTTAGAACACAGACATTAAAATATTTAGGTACAAAGGGCACAATATGCATGTGCTTAATCTGAAGTGATTCAGAAAAAAAATATGTATAGAGAGAAAGATAAATAAAATGAGGCAAAATGTTAATAATTGGTAAATTTGGATAAAGGACATCTGAAAGTTCTTTGTAATATTTTTCCAACTTTTCCATGAGTCTGAAAATATTCCGAAGTAAGAAATTTTAAATAAAAAACCCAACAACTATATTCTGATAACATTTTGCATCCATCAATTTGGCAAAAATGTAAGAGTTGAATAATATCAAATGTTGGTGAGGATGTGAAAGGTGGGGGAACTCATACTTTCTGACAAATCTACATTTGGAGAAGAATTTCATACTTTCTAAGAGTAAGGTTAAAAATTCTATTACCCACAAGTCTAGACAAGGGTGGTCACTACCACATTGTTTGCATATTTGGTCAAGAGGCAAACCTCTTAAACTTCACCTTTCGTCTGACCCATGCTAAGGAGTGGCATGCCAGAGATCTTAGGTGCTGGTTTTTCTGACTTTGGTGTTAAAGTTGTTAAAGAGGATAAACGGGTCTTTCTTGAAAGGTTGGAACGGAAATTACATATTCTGGCAAAGTTGTAGAATTCTCCTTTGCTAGAAGTTGGTTAGGTCAAAGACACACAGATGTTAATATGGTAATTACTTGATGTTTAAATGTGGAAGGATAGTGATGTGGTCTTTACTTCCCACTGAATTTATGAGTTTATTCAGTATTCACACCCAAATAGGTGTGAATATTTTCACGTGGTAAAAAATTACAAAAACTAAAAAAAATGAGATGTCTATGAATAAAGGATTCGATAAAGTATGGTATTGCTAAAATGTAAATCTCTACGGTAGTTAAATAGACTAGATCTGCTTATATCATCAGAGATAAATCTCAAAAACTATAATATTGAGTATTTTAAAAAGCAGGTTATAAAAGGATAGATAAAAGCTATATGATACTATGTGTATGAACTTAAAAATTTTAAAACAATAATATATACCACTTATGCATACATGCACATGCAATAAAAGCATTAAAACATGAGTGGACAGGATATACACTGATTTCAGTTTAATAGTAACAACTGGAAAAAGAGGAAGGGAAATGGACTTGATAGGGGTAGTCTTAAAACATATCTATATTGGGTTGCCTGGGTGGCTCAGTCAGTTAAGCATCAGACTCCTGGTTTTGGCTCAGATCATGATCTCAGGGTCATGAGGTCAAGCCCTGCATCAGTCTCCATGCTGGGCTCTCTTCCTCTCTCTCTGCCCCTACCCCCCCCCAAACCAAACCAAAACAGAACCCCACAACAAATCTGTATTAATTCTTTTCTTTAAGAAAAGGAGACAGACATGGCAAATTGTTAAACTATTTTGTATGTGTGAAATGTATATTAAATAAGTTAAAAGAAAACAGCTTTAAAGAAAGACATGGATGTGTATTAGCACTCCCTGGAATTTCACAACATACCCATATTTTCAAAGGAGATCATATATTTAAAGTTCTCTTAAAACTGTGACATAATAGGGGCGCCTGGGTGGCTCAGTTGTTGAGAGACTGCCTTCGGCTCAGGTCAAGATCCTGGAGACCCGGGATTGAGCCCCACATCGGGCTCCCTGCTCGGTGGGGGGCCTGCTTCTCCCTCTCTCACTCCCCCTGCTTGTGTTCCCTCTCTCACTGTGTTTCTCTTTGTCAAATAAGTAAAATCTTTAAAAAACAAACAAAAACAAAAACAAAAAAACCAAAAAAACTATGATATAATAATAAGTAATAGTTTTTTTAACATCTGTAGCAAGAATAACTCAAGGAAAGAAACTTTTCAGGTTTACCCTTTCAGAAGTTGATATAGGTAATTCCTTTTTCCTTAAATTGCTCTTTAGAAACCATCAGATATACACCGAGCTATACTGGAGGTTTTAGTCAGATCTCGAGAGCTTCTGCATTTTTTCTTTGAAGTGTAAATATTTTCAGAAAGAACACTTCAAAATATGATTGGTATCAATTCTTGCTGTGTGTATGTAACACACTATTGCTATCGACTCCCTTAGGCATTGCACTTCCAAGTACGAGAATTCTTTGTGTTTTTTCTTCTTTGAAAAATAAACCCTGCCAACTTTTTTTTGAAACAATGCTTGCTTTTAAACTTAACATCTGTAAGCAGAAATTACATGGTTCACGTAACTTGTATGCATTATTATGAAACAAACTTAACTTATTTTAAAACTGCTTTGCTTTCAAAAAAAAGCTCATATTTTGGAAGCAACTTAAAATCACTTTATTTCTTTTTACTAGATAGAGTGCTTAACAATGCCGGAAATGAAAATCAAGAGGCTCTGACATCCAGTTTTCCTAGAATTTAGCCTCTAAAAAAATCCCTTGAGAACAACTTTAAGATAATCTTATAAGAACATAAAGGGAAGTTTGGAGGTTTGAAAGAAAAAAGGTTTTCAATTATCTGTGATAAATGAAAATGGACATGACACAGAAAACATAGATATTTAGTAAATGCTTAATGGGTAACAAAACCCCAGACGGTAAGATGCTGCTTTGTATGTGTAAGAAAGGTAGAAAAAAATTGGAAACACGCCTTCAGAATCTGCAGAAAACATGACAGTAAAGAGGACAAAGAGAAGGTTAAACAATATGAGAGACCCTTATTAACAAGCTGTGTTCAGAGATGCAAACAAAATATGGCATCAGGGAAGCTGAATCAAGTGTACCTAAGGCTTTGTGGCCTAGATGAACTTTATTTGTATGGATTAAAGGTGATTCCAGGCAGTTCTAAAACCCATACTGGCCAGCTACCCTTCTTTTCAATTTCTGATAAAAGGGTATACATTGGCAATCAAATATCTTACAGGCAAGAAAAAACAAAAAGGAGGAAGAACAATGTAAAGAGATACAGCTTTATTATACACAAGTGGAGTAAGTAGGTAGTCACTAGAGAACGATAAATCTTTAGGTCTGAGAGCAATGGTAAGAGTTCAAAACATTCAGGCCAGAAAATTAATAAGACAGGAAACAACAAGTGTTGGAGAGGCTGTGGAGAAAGGGGAACTCTCTGGCACTATTGGTGGGAATGCAGGTTGGTGCAGCTGCTTTGGAAAACAGTGTGGAGATTCCTTAAAAAATTAAAAACAGAGCTATCCTATGACCCTGCAATTGCACTACTGGGTATTACCCCAAAGATATAGATGTAGTGAAAAGAAGGGCCAAATGTACCCCCAGGTTCATTGCAGAAATGGCCACAATTGCCAAACTGCAGAAAGAGCCAAGGTGCCCATCAACAGATGAATGGATAAAGAAGAAGTGGTACATATATACAATGGAATACTATGCCTCCATCAGAAAAGATGAATACCCAACTTTTGTAGCAACATGGACCGTATTGGAAGAGATTATGCTGAGTGAAATAAGCCAAGCAGAGAAAGTCAAGTATCACATGGTTTCACTTACTTGTGGAGCATAAGGAGTAATATGTAGGACAGTAGGAGTAGGAAAGGAAACGGGAAGTGGAGTAAATCAGGGAGGGAGATGAAACATGAGAGACTTTGGACTCAGAAACAAACTGAGGGTCTTGGAGGGAGGGGGTGGGGGGATGGGTGAGCCTGGTGGTGGTTACTGAGGGCACGTATTGTATGGAGCACTGGGTATGGGGCATAAACAATGAATCTTGGAACACTGAAAAAAAAAAAAAATTCAGGCCAGGTAAAGCCTTAGCCCCAATGCAAGCCCTGCTGGTCTTTGCAGGGCTCAGGTGCTGGAGGTCCCACTGTCGTGCCAGTTCAGGGAAGGTCAAGGGATTGGGGTGTAGAAGTAACACCCAGAGGACTCTGGACAGCATCTACTTACTCACCGGTGTGTTAGTGCTACACTATCTTAATGGTGAGGCAGCAGAGATGCCCAGAGGTGTGTGCTACCTGCCCAGATTCAAAGGGCTTTAGAGATCACTGCATTCCTGCACTTCCCAGGCAGCATCATTCCGTGTCACCAGACCTTGGCTTCTAGACAAAGGACCACAGCTCTGCTGGGCTCCCACTCAGAACTTAGAGGAGCTCTCCCAACATCTACAATTTAGAAACTATCAGCGTGCTCTAGAACTAAAACAATAGCTGTAAACAAACAAGATTCTAGTATGGAGACTTGGCTGCTCTGAAACCTAAAAATTATAGATGTGGTTGAAACAAAAAATTCAGTCACTGAATTATTACTGAATTATCATATAGCACAATAGATGTCCTAGCAGTAAACATAAGCAAGCTAGTCAATGATCTAAAAAAAAAGGAGGGGTGGGGTACCTACTGTCCACTAGTGCTCAGCATATAAAAGAACGACAATTATAATACTCAGTTCCCATAAAGAGTATAGAAACCCCAGCTCATCAGAGTTTTCAGGGCTAGAATTATTCTGCATAGCTGTTTTTAAAGTGATTTTTAACAAACAGGTTATTAACCTGTCAGAATGGCTAAAATCAACAACACAAGAAACAACAGATGTTGGTGAGGGTGCAGAGAAAGGGGAACTCTCTTGCACTGTTGGGGGAAATGCAAACAGGTGCAAGCACTCTGGAAAACAGTCTGGAGGTTCCTCAAAAAGTTAAAAATAGAACTACCCCAGGACCCAGTAATTGCACTACTAGGTATTTACCCCAAAGATACAATACTACTAATTCAAGGAGATACATGCAACTCTATGTCTATAGCAGCATTATCTACAATAGCCAAACTATGGAACAGCTTAAATGTCCATCGATTGATGACTGGATAAGAAAGATGTGGTGTATATATAAAATGGAGTATTACTCAGTCATAAAAAAGAATGAAATCCTGCCATTTGCAACAACATGGATGGAGCTAGAGAGTATTAAACTAAGTGAAATAAGTCTGTCAGAGAAAGACAAATACCATATGATTTAACTCAAACATGAAATTTATGAAACAAAACAAACGAGCAAAAGAAAAAAGAGAGAGACAACCAAAAACCAGACTCTTAATATTGAGAATAAACGGATGGTTACTAGAGGGAGCTGGGCAGCGGAATGTGTAAAATGGGTGATGGGGATTCTGGAGTGACCTTGTGATGAGCATTGAGTATTGTATGGAAGTGCTGAATCTCTATATTTTACACCTGAAACTAATACCACTGTATGTTAACCAACTGGAATTTGAATAAAAACTTAAAAAACAAACAGATTTTTAGTTCTGTAAGTATTAAAATATTTTATACTGTCAATATTTTATTTTATACTGTAAATAATTTTTAAAGATTGATTTTTAGAGAGAGAGTGCACTCCAGTGGGGAGAGGAGAAAAGAGAGAGGGTGAGAATCTCAAGCAGACTCCCTGCAAAGCATGAGGTCCAGCAAGGGGTTCTACCTCATGACTCATGAGACCACGACCTGAGCCAAAACCTAGAGCTGGACACGTAACCAACTGAGCCATCCAGGTGCCGCTATATGGTAAATATTTTTAAAGAATATCTTTCTTTTAAAAGAAAGTGTTTCTTCTAAATGAAAGTATTCTGTAAACTTTTCTTGCCCTCTCAAAAAGAATAAGTTAGCCTTTTCTCAATAATTCAGGATAATCAGGGACACCTGGCTGGCTCAGTCAGAAGAACATGCGATTCTTGTTTTGGGGGCCATGAGTTCGGGTGCCATGTTGGGTACAGAGAAATAAATGAATTAAAGTTTAAAAAAATCAATTCAGGATAATCATGATGAATGTGAGGAACAATAATTTTCTTCAGTTACTATACTGACAAAGATGAAACTGTAGAAAAAAAAAAGCCTATGAAATTCTTATGTAATACCCGCAAAATATTTTTCTTTCTTTTACATGTAAAATACCACCTGTGGGTATTTAAGAATTGATAGAATAGGAATCCCAAGAGTGATGAAGCAGACTGTTACACAATTATTCCCATCACTAAATGCACAACATAAATACGTGTGTGTGTTAGACTCATCTAGCATAGCTCAAGAGACATTAAGATATTCAAATAATGCCTGTATGCTAAAAGACAAGGACACATTCCTGCTGAGCAAAAACAAAATAACCAAAAACAAAGTGCACTTATGGATTTCTCTTTCAAATAACTAACAATCCTGACAGGCCTCAGCAGAACTGCACTTTCACCCAATGGTGACTTCTCTGTGGAAGCTCTCATGACCATTATCCCTTTACCCTCATCTTCCTCCTTTATCTTACAGGGGAAAAAGTGATCTTACCTCAGTGCACTTGCATGATCTAATTTTCAAGATTTCAGGGTACTACTCCTTCCATCTCATCTCCCTATGCCATTTCTTCTGTATGTCCCATGCCCTTCCCCTCTGGATTTCCGATTCTTTGCCTTGTGTTATCCTGAGATGCGAGAGGTTAGACAATGAAAAATACTATATCAAGGAACAGTAGATCCTCATTTCATGGCACAGACTTTTTCAGGGGAAGGAAGTAGGTTTCCTCTTTTACTATTTCATGTACGTGAAGGGGGAGCAGCAGGCTTGAGGAGTAAAGAATGATACACCAAACAAACAGGTGAGGACCCAGGTGTGTTCCAGCTCCTGAGGCATTCCCATTCCACCCCCCCTCCCCGCCATAGTTCCCAAGGCCACACAAATATGCCTGGACAAAATCCCATTCCATCAGGACTCCTCCTTGTGCCTTCTAGGCTGGTGATCAACTAGTATGATGAATCATTCTGAACACTCTCAGCTGCTCAGGCTTTCCCAGAAGCTTAGCTCCTTTGCTTTTGTTCTCTTCTCAGGAAACAGACACACACTTTTTAACAGCGAGTTTCTGGAAACCACCTTTGTGCTCCAGTTAATGCGACTGCCTCTTAATGCAGGGAATTTGGTGTGAAAGAATGAATCAGGTCAGTATCCTGGCAGAACCCAGGGGAATTCTCTATTGGCGTCACCCAAAGCCATTGTGTATTTATTTCTCCTCACTCTCCCTTCACTTTGTGTGGCCAAAATGGCAGTCACTTTTGATGATCACGACATGGAATTCAAAAATGGAATTCTATAAATTGATCTTTTCTACTAGCACTAACGAGATATAATTCCCATATTGTATACTGCACCTTTTTAAAAGTGTTATAATTTAATGGGTTGGGTATATTCATCAAGTTGTATGACCATCACTATCAACTTTAGAACATTTTCAATACTTCCAAAACAAACTCCATACCCATTAGCGTTACTCCCATTCCCTTTCCCCTCAGCCCTAAGCAACCACTAATCCACTTTCTATCTCTATAGATTTGCCTGGTCTAGACATTTCACACAAATGGAATTATAAAATATGTGATCTTCTTTGATTGTATTCTTTCACTTAGCATGACATTTTTTCAGGGTTCATCCTGTGTTAGCATATGTCGGTGCTTCATTCCTTCTTACAGCTGAGTGACATTCCACTGTGTGGCTGTGCCACCTTTTATTTACCCACACACCAGTTGATGCACATTGGGGGTTTTGCCACTTCTTCACAATTATAAATAACGCTGCTATGAATATGTACACATTTTTGTGTGTGCATTCAACTGACTTTAGAATAAATTTTTTTAAGGTTTTATTTATTTATTTGACAGAGAGAGAGATCACAGGTAGGCAGAGAGGCAGGCAGAGAGAGAAGGGGAGGCAGGCTCCCTGCTGAGCAAAGAGCCCAATGTGGGGCTCGATCCCAGACCCTGGGATCATGACCTGAGCCAAAGGCAGACACTTAACCCACTGAACCACCCATGTGCCCCTAGAAGATAATCTGATTTTAAAATGAGCCAGGCCTCCCTCCTTTTTTAGTCTCATGGTGAAGAAGGGAAAACTGTACTTAACTTCCTCCTTGGATTTTTCCAAAGCGTGAGTGAAGAGAACCATGTCCCCTCTCCAGGTTGGAGGTGGCAGACATGCTGCCTGTGGATAGCAGGGTACAGAACCTCATCAGCTCTTCCCCTTCCTCATTCCCACCATCACTAAAATCACAGTCAAGCTTGGGGAATATCAACTTGGAGATGAGCTAGTCAGCACCTGGGAAAACTTCTTTGAAAAGCAGTCTATTGGGAAGTGGAACTAAACTACTGGGAGGGAGAAAGTGCCAAAGGAAGTGCTTTATCAACTGTAATAGTAACTACCAATTCTACCAACCATGCCATGAACATACGTGCCAAGAGAAATTACTTGATATATGGTACTGAGTAGCAAGGCTGTGTGAAGCCCAAGACCCTGCATTTTCAAACAGATGTTCATGCAGCTAACCGCAGACCATACTTCGAATAGCACAGAGCTATGGACAACTCTGTCTTCAATTTTCACTTGAGAAATACATTCCAGATCTATCTTAACTGTGGTGCATCATTTTGTTATTTTCTTTAAAAAAAAATATTTTATTTATTTGAGAGAGAGAGAGACAGAGAGCATGAGAGAGAGAGAAGAGTGAGCAGCAATGGAGGGTGAGGAGGGCAGAGGGAGAGGAAGAAGCAGGCTTCCTGCTAAGCAGGGAGCCCGGTGCGGGGCTCAATCCCAGGACTGTGGGATCATAATCTGAGCTGAAGGCAGACACTTAACCCACTGAGCCACCCTGGTGCCCCTCATTTTGTTTTTTTTTTCAAATCAATTATAGCTTAAAAGAGATTTTTGCCATGATTTTTGTCAATTCTCTCAGGATCTGATGGTTCATAAATATAAATGACTAACTTCCAGAATAATTGGGCACAAAGGTACAAAAGTCATATTTTAAAATTTTTCTTTTGGGGAGCCTGGGTTTTCTGGGGAAGTCTCCCCCCCAACCCTGTAAAAACTCTGTTGCCTGTTCATTTCATAAAATATAACGATATTTGTTTTGTTTTCTTTCTGAGGAGGGTGATATAAAAAGATTGTTGAAGAAGCTAGAGACAGAAGTGAAAAATAACAGGATCTGGGGCGCCTGGGTGGCTCAGTTGGTTAAGCGACTGCCTTTGGCTCAGGTCATGATCCCAGAGACCCAGGATCGCGTCCCGCATCAGGCTCCCTGCTTGGCGGGAAGCCTGCTTCTCCCTCTCACTCCCTCTGCTTGTGTTCCCTCTCTGGCTGTGTTTCTCTCTGTCAAATAAATAAAATTAAAAAAAAAAAAAGAAAAAAATAACAGGATCTTTTATTGGGGAGATGTCTTTGTAATTTTTAAAATTGGGGGCAAAACCTCCAATTTCTTCCCCATTCTCCAAAGTTTATCTTCAACTAGAAACAGGGCAATGGAAGAGAAAATGGAGCCTCCAGAAAAGAACGTTTTGTATCTGAAGATAGAGAAAAGGCAGTGAGTGGTGACTGGACAGCAGAGAAAGGGATGAGGAAAGAATGCTGGGTGGGACTACCCCTCCCTAGAAAGGCGCCGCATTGGAGACTCTTACATACATGGTCTTGCGCAGTCTTCTCTTCCATACTAATCTCACGCATGAGAAGGCCTAAGCACACACAAGATCAGTCATTTGCCCAAAGTCACGGCATCTGAACAGAGAGCCAGCCTCTGAATCTAAGACCGCCTTGGGCAGTCACTGCAAAATTTTTTTTTCATTTTTGCTTACTTTTTAATATTATGAAGCATATCATACATACAATAGGCCACATTATGTCCACATGCACTTTATAGTATCAGAGTAAAACTAGCACCTGTCTTCTCAACAACTCAGTTTAATAGAATTTTACCCAAATATTGGAAGCTCCCTTGTGTCCCATCACCAATTGCATCCGCCTCTCTTCCTCCATCTATACAAGAGGCACTGAATTTTGTGTTTATGAGTCACATGCTTTCCTTTACACTATCACACACAACTGGAAGATCTCCTTTTAGATTTCTTAATTATCTATCAGGCCAGGGGGAATGGAGGTGAAATTGGAATGATGAAAACAATAGATAAAGGTCTGTATTTTTTACATGGGAAAAGAAGCAAGATCAGGTGTGAAGCTTTTTTATCTTAAAGAAATGTTGGAGAGACTAGTGAAAAAGTTAAGAGCAGCAGATGTGAGCAGAAATTCAGAGGCAAACATGGAGTTTTAAACAAATGAGAGGGTGACTTTGGGCAAATGTCCTCAGCTCCTCTGTATTCCCTTCTTCCCTTCCTCCTCTTGGAACACCTCACTGAGCTCCTCTGACAGACCGGGTAGGGGTCGGGTGACCACACGTCCCACTTTGCCTGCGAGTACAGTTTATGCCTTTTGTGTTGGCAAAAGTGTACAAACAGCTCCTCACTCAAAACTGGGCGGGCTTAGGTGATCTTGTCACTCTCAGCACTGGGGATTGAGCAATGAATAAAACAGGATCCCTTCTCGTTTGCATCTTATAACCAGTTCTCCTACATCTCATTAATTTCATCTTGTTGGTTCTCCCAGACCACAGAACTGGGAGATTTTGTTAGTCCTAGCTCATCTGACCAAGCAGTTCTTTATTTCGATTTCTCGACAATAATGTGTGGGAAACCTCCATTACCTCTAACAGTTCAGCAGAAATTGGACAGAAGTTCCTAGTAAAGGAGCTTCTGGAAAGACTGGGTAAAAGAAAAAGAGAAGAAGGATGATGTTTTGAGAAGACCCCCCAAGTATGGAGTGCTTACATCTGGAGGGCACTGGCTGCTCACTTAGGAGCCAGGTAGACAGCGGTGACTCATCAATACTGCAGAAGGAAACACTGGCTCTTTTTCAGCTGCACATTAGCACACTTTACCCAGACTTGTCAGTTTTCCAACCTTCTGACACAGGCAAGAGACATTCCCACACAGCACTAGCATGGAGTTGGAGGGGAAATGCAATCAGTGTATTACAGAAATTAGTTTCCTTCCACAAAGGAAGAAACTGGAGAGAAAATATACATAACATAGCTGCAACACAACAGAGAACTAAACGGCACTGTGAAATACCACTTGTAAAGTGTGCACGACTTGTTCCCATAGTTCATTCATCTATTAAATATTTATTAAATGTCTGGGGCGCCTGAGTGGCTCAGTTGGTTAAGCGTCTGACTCTTGATTTTGGCTCAGATTATGATCCCAGAGTCCTGGGATCCAGCCCCCCACCAGGCTCCACGTTGGGCATGAAGTTTGCTTAAGATTATCTCTCCCTCTCCTTCTGTCCTTCTACCCCCCCTCAATATATATGTATATATCAGTATATATATCAATGTCAATATCTATCTATCTATCTATCTATCTATCTATCTATCTATCTATAAAATGTCTATTACATTGTAAGCAAATATTTCCAAGAGAGAAATGTAAAAGAACTATAGAAGAAAAGGTTGATAAATTATTAGATCTTATTAAAATTGAGAAATTCTGTAATTTAAAAGACACTATCAAGGAGCGCCTGAGTGGTCCATCAGTTAAGAGGTTAAGCATCCACCTCGTGATTTCGGCTAAGGTTATGATCTCATGATTCGTGAAATCAAGTCCTGCCGAGAACTCCATGCTCAGTGGGGAGTTTGCTTGAAATTCCATCCCTCTGCTCCTCTCCCCACCCCACCCCCACATACTCTTTCTCTCAAATAAATAAATAAAGATTTTAAAAATTAAAAAAAATAAAAGACAATAGAGAAGCTACAAACTGAGAAACCACATATATTTGCATATTTGTGTATATGCATTCTTTATATTATAAAAGAATATATTGATATATAAAAGAATGTGTATAAATCAATAATTTGTAAAGAAGAAAGTCCATTTTCTAAAATGGATAAAATATTTAAACTGTCACTTCACCAAAAAAGGATATCAAATAGTAAGTTTATGAAAAGTTGTTTAACATCATTAGTTATTAGGGGAGATAAATTCAAACCACAAGATACACTATTAACCACCAGGATACACAAGAATGGTTAAAATTAGAAGGACTGATGAGCAACCGGAACTCTAACAGAAGTGATGGGAATGAAAATGGGTATGGTCACTTTGGAGAATAATTTGGAAGTATCTACTAAATGAAGCATATGTTTGCCATATGTCCCAGCAATTCAAATTCTGTGTATACCCAAGAGAAATGAGAATGTATGTTTGCCAAAAGACACACATAAGGATATTCATAGAAACTTTATTCATAATAGTGAAAAACTGGAAACAATCTAAAAGTCCAGTGACAATACAATATATAGAATAAACTATGGCATAGTTCCATAATAGAATATTACACAACAATAAACTACTGTTTTGCAAAATATCGATGACTCTCATAGACATCATATGGTGTGAAAGAAGCCAGATATATACCACATGATAAGAAGATATAAACAGTAAAATTAGCCCATAATGAAACATAGGTCAGAATAGTAGTTATTTTTTATGATGGGGAGGCAGTAAGGACAGTTCACAGGGAAGCTTTCTGGGGTGATAGTATTCTGTATTATCTGGATTATGGTTACATGTGTGTATACATATACAAAAATTAATTGAGCTGTGCACTTAATAGTTTTATACTTTGCTCTGTGTAGGCCATACCACAATTAGAAATGAAAGGAGGAAAGAAAATAGGAAGATTACGGAGAGACAAGTGGGAGGGGGAAAGGAGAGATTAGACTGATTTAACATGGAGGCACCAAAGAACCTATGGTAATTTCTATAATAATAATAATAATATAATATTTTTTGTTTTGTTACCAAGTCCCCCAAACCCAGCATTTCTGGACAGTAGAACATTTGTTCTTTGTGTGGGCAGAACACAGTTTTCTTTACCAGTCCATCCTACAGGTGATTCATCTTAATGCTATTTGTCTGTGAACAATAACTGGCTTCATGGATACAATTAATTAAACTATTTACTTAGACCCAGGGATTAATTTCAATTAAAATCAATTGTAACATAAAGTAACAACTTGGTCAAAGGTTTACTCAAAAATGTATCTTCTGCCAAAAGAATGAGCACCTAAATTATTCTTATAGCTATGATAAAATAGACTCAGTATCAATATTAATGACAAGTAAGAGCAGCTGAAAAAAGCCAATATATCACGATACAACAGAAACTAATAACTGTCATTATAGGAGTCAATTAGACTAGAAAATTACGTAAAAATATAAAAATGATAAAAGATGCTTTTATGTTATATATATTCAAAAAGTAAATGTTAGAAAAGTCTCAACCATCACTTTCACACACAAAAATATCCAGCTAACATACATTGTATAAACGCACTTCAAATTCCTGCTCAAGAAAAAAAACTCACTTCTGGGGCCCCTGGGTGGCTCAGTCAGTTAAGTGCCTGCTGGGCTTGATTTTGACTCACGTAGGGATCTCAGGTTTGTGAGATCTAACACAGGCTCCACATTCAGTGGTAAGCTGCTTTTCTTCCTCTCCCTCTGTCCCTCCCCATGTGCTTGTGCTAGCTCTCTCAAATAAACAAATAAAGTGAAGAAGAAGGGGGAGGAAGAGAAGGAGGAGGAGGAGGAGGAGGAGGAGGAGAAGGAGAAGAAGAACTCATACTTCTGAAACAGAGGTAAATAATTACTATTTTTAAAATATGACTTCAGAAGACAAACAAAAAAATGAGATTTCTGTTTTACTGGAATGCTTTAAATTTTGAGCAATTTACCTTCTTAAGAAAAAGCATATTGCCAATTAACACCCTCTTCCCACTTTAATTTTTTCCAGAGCTCTAAAAAATCAATAAGAAAACACAAACCCACCAATATTAAAATGGGCAAAGGACATTCCACAAAAGAAGAAATACAAATACATAGCCAACAAGCCTATGAGGCTATTTTTCCTTCCATAGTAATCAAACACATGTAAATCATATAGCAAAAAGCAAATTTTTATCTAAAAAATGGAAAAGATTTTTAAAATTATAAAAGTTATAGATGAAATTATGAAGGAAGACTTGGGGAAAGGAATTTCATTTCCAAGTGCAACTTCAGTACTGAGCCAGGATAAATAGGTGAGTAGAAACACAAACTACACTTTGGCAATTTACAAAATGATGAAATTGGTACCAGTTTTATGCCCGTGTTTACTTTTCTGCTTCAGGATTTTCTTTCTTAAAGGTTTAGTAGTACTAAATATTCCTAACTATCATAATAAAGAATTTGTGTTTTTTTTTTTTAATTTATTTGACAGAGAGAAACACAGCTAGAGAGGGAACACAAGCAGGGGGAGTGAGAGAGGGAGAAGCAGGCTTCCTGCGGAGCAGGGAGCCTGATGTGGGACTCGATCCCGGGTCTCTGGGATCATGACCTGAGCCGAAGGCAGTCGTTTAACCAACTGAGCCACCCAGATGCCCCAAGAATTTGTGTTTTTAAAAATGGATAAAACTGTTAGGTCAAGACTACTGATTTTTCTCTTAACTAGCCACCTCTATGGTATAAAGCTAGTATTTTTATAAGATGCCTGTAAGCCAAATACTGTTTCACATGGTAGCATCTTATTCTGATTGTTAGAGGAATATATAAAAAGAAATTACTTGAGAAATAAACTTGTCAGTCTGAACTATAAAGTGAAAAGCATAATTCACAAGGCCATAAGGAGCCCCATGTGGGATTTGATCCCAGGACTACAGGATCATGACCTGAGCCAAAGGCAGATGCTCAATGACTGAGCCACTCAGGCACCCCAAGTCTCTTATGGTTTAAAACTATGTTGAATATATAATTTTACATGTATTAAAAAGTTTCATTTTAAGCAGTAGCCTCTTAAAAAAAGGGAAATATGGGGCGACTGAGTGGCTCAGTCGTTGAGCGTCTGCCTTCGGCTCGGGTCATGATCCTGGAGTCCAGGGATGGAGCCTCATATAGAACTCCTTGCTCAGCAGGAAGCCTGATTCTCCCTCTCTCATTCCCCTTGCTTGTGTCCCCTCTCTCTCTGTGTTTCTCTCTGTCAAATAAATAAATAAAATCTTTAAAAAAAACAAAAACAAAAACTATAAGAGCCTTTGTTCCTGACTTGCTAATGATAGACCTAAAGATGGAAGCAATTCAATTACACCATCATCAAAAATTCATGACAAATATTTAGGTCCTGGGCTGGGCTGGAAGGAAGAGTCAGGTGGAAAAGGCTCAATCTCCCCTTCCTTCTTCACATTTTAGTGCAGGGAAGGAACAGGCAATGCTCTCACATTAGCCCCAAGATAGTTCAGGACCCAGAAATATTTGGAGGTGCAAAGATAGAGATAGCAAGAATATCCACGAAGTGATTTTCAGACTTTTAGGGAAGTTTTTCAATATACACAGGAAAAAAAGTGCATGCAATTTACCACTTTACCAGCATGGCAGCAAGAGATTAAGTTTAAACTTGGGAAAAGGATTCACATTGAATAGTCACATTCATGGTGGGGTGACCTTACAACTTTTCATTCAAACAAGGATCTTTTCAGAGGAAGAGAGGATGATAGTAATGAGGGACAGGCAAGAGAGGAGGGAGTGCACCTGTAGCACTGAGCTGCTAGAATAGGGGATGGTATAGTCCACTTTATGCTCCAGGCTCTGTGAAGGAAAGGGAACCTCTTCCATCTCTCTTGCCCATGAGAAGCAGGTTACGAATTTGTCTTCCTCAGCATTTTTCCTTCCTCACTTCTTCCTGGTATTTACATCAAAACGTTGTTTGTTTGGTTTTTTTTTCATTTATAGTTCAAAGTTTTTGCAATTCCAGTGCTAATTAATCTATTTGCGAAAATTTTGACAGTTCAACAAGTTCTTTAAATCCCTACAATTTCATATTGCCATTTATGAACTTGCATTCAATTTCTAGATTGCATCATATTGGCCCCCTGCAGAACAGCCATAACTAAATTACATTCCAGGTCAATATTAGGAGCAATAAAGAACACCCCCAAGAAATTTGTTTTTTAATCTATTTTAAGAAATTGTCAAACATTGTTCCTTAGATCAGAGAGTTCGCTCTATAAAGGTGCCCCAGAGAAAATTCTGATCTGAGAACAAAGAAATGTTATAACCTTCCTGATGGATCTCTGATTATGATGAAACTGAGTAACTTAGACCATTTCTTATTTTACTGAGAGCATTAGAAAATTTAGTACCAGTTCTAAGATGCAGTCTTACTAGTGGGCAGGTCATTCTGATCAGCAGGTTTAGCCTTAAACCCTCCAACTTTGTTTTTTCTTGGTTGTTTTACTATGTTTGCAAATCACACTACCTTGGCATAGGTAAGTAGTCCCCTGGTAAGCCCCCTTAAGTCCCTGCTGGATTAATATATAGTTACAAGAATAAGAAGGAAAGGGAAGAGAGGAGACAAAAATAGAATGACTGTTTCCAAATTCTATTTTTATTTTAATCAAGGTCAAAGTCAACCCTGTCCCCACTGTCTTCTCTAAGGAGGGCCCCAGTGCCCTGGGGCAGCTGCCAAAGGACAGTGGGTCACAGAGGAGTCTCTGCACACTTGTTTTAGGTCAGAGTTTAATCTGCTGTTTCCTGGGTGGCTCAGTTAGTTAAGCCACTGCCTTTAGCTCAGGTCATGATCCCAGAGATCCGGATTGAGTCCCACATCGGGCTCCCTGCTCAGCGGGAAGCCTGCTTCTTCCCTCTCTCACTCCCCCTGCTTGTGTTCCCTCTCTGGCTGTGTTTCTCTCTGTCAAATAAATAAAATCTTTAAAAATAAATAAATAAATAAATAAATAAATAAATAAATAAATAAATAAATAAATAAACTGCTGTTTCCCTTCTGAGACAGAGGGGACAGTAACCACCCACCATCCACAGGAAGTGCTCAGTAGGCTGCCTCCTCCTAGAGGTAATGTGTATGTTGAGCTGAGCTACCCACTGGCTCTCCTGTGGTTTCTGCTGGCCCAGCACCGCATTTCTTCAGGAAGACCTGCCTTGTTAGAAGTGCTATTGATGGGGCGCCTGGGTGGCTCAGTCATTAAGCGTCTGCCTTAGGCTCACGTCATGATCCCAGGGTCCGGGGATTGAGTCTTAGGCTCAGGTCATGATCCCAGGGTCCTGGGATTGAGTTCCTCATCGGGCTTCCTGCTCAGCGGGAAGCCTGCTTCTCCCTCTCCCACTCCCCCTGCTTGTATTCCCTCTCTCCACTGTGTCTCACTCTGTCAAATAAATAAATAAAATCTTAAGGAAAAAAAAGTACTGTTGATGAACGAGGAAATACCTTTTTTACTTTGTGCAAAGCTGACTGGCCACAAGCAGAAATGAGAACCACAATTATGCCTTTACTAAGTCCCAAGTACTAATCATGCCAACTCAGACAGTCATCAACTACCTGGCTCTAAGCAGTGGCTTCACTGCTTGGACATGTAGGAGTCTGAAGATGAAGAACTGCAGGAGGAAGTTATCTGTGGCAAACTTGCCAGATATGAGCAATAGATGTGGAAATGAAGACGTGATCAGAGGAAAAATATGTGCGACAAATTGTAAGATACATTTATATCAGAGATTTGTTAGAAGTCCAGTCATACCAGAACTTTTCATTTGCTGTGTTACGGGTATGCTTAGCTTTTCAAAACTATTCTTATTATTCTAGTCTGCACAAATTTCATTTACATATTTGAATAAACAAAAGGTTCAAGACTTCACACATCTGCTACATTTGGTTCTGTAGTAAATGATTACTTATCATTACTCATGCAAAGGACACTTTTGGGAAATGGGTTCAAATATTTACAAAAATTATAATACAAAGAAATGAACTTTACACTCATGAAACCTGGGTTTCACCCCAGCTCAGCTACCAGGCAGCTGGATGCCTTTGGGAATTCTGAGTCCTAATCTCCATTGGGCTACACTGTGGTTCTCAATTAATGACTTTAATAAGAGGTCAGTTAAACTGCAGACTCCTAGGCCCTACTCAAAGCCTATCAAATTTCCATTTCTGGAGGTGGGGACAGGAATTTGTTTTTTTCTCCGGGTGATTTTGATTTGGATATCTAAGCAACATACTTTGAGAAACACTACACCTCTTCTTCTAAAGGTCCACAAAACTTTTGTTCCATGATTAGGGTAGGTCAAGTAATTTTCAACATCCTTCCCCCAAAAAGAGTCCATCTGCTTTCACGGACATGGAGACAAATTTCCCATTAGCCCTCCTGGATAGCAATAATTTTGTAGTAAGTGGATTACTTAATAGCAATATAGTCATGGTGCCTTAACCATAATTGCTTTTTGCAATAGGCCAACTCAAAAACAATGATTCACCAGGTCACATTATTGTTAATAATACCTTTTTAATAATCACAATTGTACAGATTATCAAAAGTCTTGTGCTAGCTTCTGCATACCAGCAGTACAACAGCCATTTCTAAACACTAAACTTAATTGTGGCATAAATATAAAAAAATAAAGTCTAAAGTATTATAACATATTAAACATAAAGTTATATTTCTAACTATATTTCTAAATAGAAATATAGTTCTATTTCTAATACATATGTTATACTATCTAAATAGCAATACATAGAAAGATTGCTTCTTAGAAGCCAAATTCACCTAGAAATAGTAGAGTTTGCACAAAACCTTGGGTGATCCTGAAGGAACAAAACTTCAGTGCTCACACCAAACATTATATTTCAAATCTCAGACATTTCAAAATCCAGATGTTGCTGACAGCTGGTCTGCTTCTACAGAGACAGATAGAAAATTCTGCATCTACTAACATGTTTTTATAGCACATCAGAGAATTTGTTTTCTTTAAAAAGAAGAGTTTCTATAAAATACAATCATACACCTTTTGCTTCACAAACAAAAAGTCCTCATGGAAGCCACTCCCTTTAAAGTGCTATGCCCCAGATGTGCCTGGCAATTAAGCCTGCAATTCTGAATACACTCACTGCACGTGGACCATCAACATGTCTTTTTGCAATGTCCATGGCCTGCTTCCTAGTGCTAAGGCCAATAGGCACTCCAGAGCCTGTCCCTCCCTGGCAGCTATACGCTACTGTGTTTAGAGACAGACAGCAAGTTGTGGCAGTGGAGGACGGCTCCAGGCTTCCTGGGGGCACTGCTTCAGGGTCCCTTAGTGGTGTTGCCTTCTAGAAGTGAATGTATATGTACCTTTAATTGGTGTCACCACAGTGCAGGAGTTTGGCTGTACTGCTCCGGCTGTTCTGCTGTAGCCAAGTTATACAAGCGCTGCAATGCCCACCCCTGCTGGGACTGCTGGGGCTTTCTGGCCAGTAGGAGCCCACATTATGGAGGCAGGAAGTGCCAGGTACTTGAATCCCTGTCATAGAGTCTGCTTCTGGGAGAACCCATCTAAGATACCGATTCATGGGGTATCATCTCCCTCAAAACAATCTTTCACTGGATGTGCTTATTTGTTTGTTTGTTTTTTAAAGTAAACTCTACCCCTAACATGGGGCTTGAACTCACAACCCTGAGATCAAGAGTTGCATGTTCTATTGACTGAGCCAACCCAGTGCCCACACTAGATGTGGGGTTTTTTTTGTTTTTAAAGATTTTATTTATTTATTTGACAAAGAGAGAGATCACAAGCAGGCAGAGAGGCAGGCAGAGAGAGAGGAGGAAGCAGGTTCCCTGCTGAGCAGAAAGCCCGATGCCTGCCTCGATCCCAGGACTCTGAGATCAAGACCTGAGCCGAAGGCAGAGGCTTTAACCCACTGAGGCACCCAGGCGCCCTAGATGTGGTTTTTAACATTTAAGATTGGCTGATGTGTAACCATTGGGTATAACATTTATTAGTGTCCTTCAACCTCCCCAGTAACAAGTTAGAATCTCTAGTCAAGTAGCATATAAAATCTGGAAAGAGATTGATAGATATCATTTCACCCTTCTGCTGGTTCATTTTTCATACTTCAGGGGAGTTGACCTCCAGAGAGGTGAAATGATTCACCTAAAGTAACACAATCAGAAAATGGCTGAAAGAAACAGAATTTATATATATATCATTTTTTTTTCTGCTATCACTGGCCATTGGTAAATGGTGAGAATTTTATGTGTTGAATTTTAAGTGAATTATTCTTATTTTATACTTGCAGTAAAATATACTCATAGTAATTCATATTTTTAAGAGCATGAAATATAATTTGAATATCAGGTCAACAAAAACATTTCCTAAGATAGATAAAATTATTTAAGAACAAAACAAGGGCTAAGCTTTTTGAGCAACTCAGTGATTCTTTTAATAAGCCTCAATACTCTATCAATCAGAGATCCTGTCAGTGATGACCCAGTAAACCTAGAAAACTTTACCAATCGATTTAAATGACCTGTGAAGTGTTAACAACCCTAGTTGCTTTGACTGATTTGGCATTTATTCTGGAAAATTATAGACTTTGATATCTAGAACTGGAGCAGAAGTGAATGAAGTTAAGTGTTTGCTATGTACTGTTTAATTTTTCATTTAAAGACTAAAAGAAACTTATCACTCACCTATGGAGGAATGGCCAAAACACGGTAGTATCCATTCAGTTCACAAAATCCTGACTGTGCTTTCTTTAAGAAAGAGGTTCTCAGCAAAGTGTAAATGAAGGAATATGTATAAGTCGATATAGAGGACTGTACATATGAATATACAAACTGCCAAGAACAGGACAAGGGGTTAACCACAATGAAAAGAGCAATGAAACAACTGAACCAATAATATCCAAATGAAACCAAGTGGCAACGTTTGGCGGCTAAGGTATCCTCCTTACCTTTGAAGTACAGGTGTCCATCACAACTTCACAGAAAGAGTTCATTGCTCCTGTCTCCCTGTTCCCAATGGCAATTTGTGTATATCTCTATGAGAGTACTTTAATTCAATCTATGGTCATTATTCACTAATACCAGCTCAGACTTGACCTAACTTAACTCTCCTCCCCAATTTTGAGTGGTCTTTTACTGCAAACTCCCGCAGTATAAAGACTCAAACCCAAAAGAAAATACAAAGGGCATACCACTTAGATTTAGATGATGTCAGTCAAGCAGAATCCTAGCAGGGAAGAGATGGCACACACCAAAGAGATGATGGAGAAGTGCTTAAAGAACTGACAGTTTACAAGATGTGGGCAGATGAGGGGACATCAGTAGCAACAGTGGAGCACAGCGGGAAGCCTACCACACACACACACCCATGCAGAGGCAAGCAAGGGATGGAGGGCTGGAACTGGCAAGATCTGAGCTGTAGAAGAGGTCCACTCATCAGAGGCTGTAACCTTCAATGGCAAAAGGAAACCTCACCATGTAAACTCCCGCTCCTGTCCTCTCCTCTAAAGCTTCCCATTGCCTGAACCAAAGTAGAAACCAGAGGACAAGAGAGCTTGGTCCATGCAGTTTCTAAATACAGTTCTAAGGAGCACAGAGGAGAGTGAAGAATGGATCTGGAAGGGCAAACAGAGACTATCCAGAGGCTAAGGTTGTCCACAGGGCTGTTCACTGAAGTAGTATTTATAATAGTGAAAAATCAAAAAGAACCTAAATGCCCACCAAGAGGGGCATAAGTAAAAAAAATTACTTTACCTATCTTAATGAGGTGAGAAAATGCTAATGACAATGCTAAATGAAAAATAAAGCAGGAGACAAAAAGCATCTAAATTGCTGCCTTTGTGATATCATCTTGAGTGCTAATTTATATGAAAATATGCATAGAAACAGAACAGAATGTTAATAATGTTATTCACAGATAGTGAGATTATGGATTATTATAACTACATAGTAAAGCTGTCAAGATAGCTAGGGCAATTGTAGACTACTACATCAATCAATAAAATGAGAATCTCAGTTATAAAAGAACAGTCCCTTGGAATATTCACTGGTCTGAGCACTTCTATAGAACTGGACAGAACATTTTAAAAGTGGCATCAGGGGTGCCTGGGAAGCTCTGTCAATTAAGCATCTGACTCCTGATTTGGGCTCAGGTCATGATCTCAGGGTTGTGAGATCCAGTCCCACATTGGGCTCCTCACTTAGTGGGGAGTCTGCTGGAGAGTCTTTCTCTCCCTCTCCCTCTGCCTCTGCCTCTCCCCCTTTCCCCCTATGCCCCCCCAGCTCAGACACTCTCTCTAAAATAAATACATAAATATTAAAAAATATTTAAAAAATAAAAATAAAAGTGGCATCAACTAATCAAACCTCCTCAAGGAAGATAAAGTGATACTTTGGGGCCTGAAATCTAACTCATGTGAGGAATACGAGAATAAATTGGGCATGTCTCTCTATTACTTTCCATATTCACACCATACTTTCTCATTTCCCCTAGCAGCTCTTAGAGATATATACAGAAACACAAGCAGGAGGAGTGAGAGAGGGACAGGAGGAGTGAGAGAGGGAGAAGCAGACTTCCTACCAAGCAAGGAGCCCGACGTGGGGCTCGATCCAGGACGCTGGGACCATGACCTGAGCCAAAGGCAGACGCCCAAGGACTGAGACACCCAGGTACCCCAGAACAATTCTAAATCTTAAAACAAAATTTAAAAGTCTTGAAATAGCATTCATCTCCAGGCATAGTCTAGATTTTTTCTCTCTCTCATCACTGCTTTGCTGATGTTTTAAGTATATGTCTTAATTTAAGAAGTAGGTAATCTAGCATAGAATACAAATTCCGATCTTCCTCAATTTATGATGGGGCCACATCCTAATAAAGCCATCATGAGTTGAAAATATCATATGAGAAATGCATTTAATAAACCTAACCTACCCAACATCATAATTTAGCCTACCCTACCTTAAATGTGCTCAATGTACTTACATCAACTAAAATTATCTAGCAATAGAAAGCCTATTTTGGGGCACCTGGGTGGCTCAGTTGGTTAAGCAACTGCCTTCGGCTCAGGTCATGGTCCGGGAGACCCGGGATTGAGTCCTACATCAGGCTCCCTGCTCGGCGGGAAGCCTGCTTCTCCCTCTCACTCCTCCTTCTGTGTTCCCTCTCTGGCTGTGTTTCTCTCTGTCAAATAAATAAAATATTTAAAAAGAAAGAAAAAAGAAAGCCTATTTTATACTTAAGTGTTGAATGTATTGTGCAATTTATAGAATACTGTACTGAAAGTGAAAAACAGAATGGAATAGCTGAATGGGTCTGGAATGTTTGTAAGTGTATGGGTTGTGAGCATGTGGCTGAGTGGGGACTATAGCTGTCCAGCATCATGAGAGATGCTGCTATCACACCACATACTGCTAACCCAGAAAAGATCCAAATTCAAAATCTGAAATACAGTTCCTACTGAATGCATACTGCTTTCACACCATGGTAAAACTGAAAAATGATAATTCAGAAAATCATAGGTGAACTGTTCATTGTGAATTGGGGCCTTCTACTTTATAAGTATACTTTATAAATATACCTTATAAATATACTTTATAAATTAGGGCCATTTACTTTATAAATAAAGTGCTTTAGTCTTAGAGAGAGTGTATGTGTATGTGTGTGTGTGCGTGTGTGTGTACAAATATAAATACAACCATCAATTTAGGGATTTTACATATCCTAGCCAGTGTATCAGTGATGGTGTTGGGATCTGTGAAGTACTATAAATTCTCCAACCCCTGTGAAGTTGAACCTCTTGTATTTCTCAGTTTCTTTCTTGTACTTCTTTGAATATTTTCTCTTCTTTCGTATTATAACAGTAAGTATGGAAACTTTTTATTATTTTAATGGTGAATATTACAGCTTCTCTAAAAGATAAGAAAGTGAGACTCAGTTCCCAACCAGAGAGCCTGAATTGGTTTGCCAGGGCCTCCCACACAGCAGGTGTCCAGAATGTTTGCTTAATAAATGAATTACACTGGTGTGGTTTCACACTCACATTTACTTACCTTTCTCAGTATGAAAAAAACAGTCACTGAAGACGTACACCAAGACTGCTTTTGAGAAAGGGAACATCTGCTAAGTTACTTGAGTCCCAAATGACAGAAGCAAACTTGAAGCATCAACTGCCATTATCACTGAATCATTGGTTTTAAAATTAGAGAAAGCCTATAATATGCAGAACTGTGGTTTAAAATAAAGTAGTCAATTTTCGGTTCTACTCTAGAAATTGAGCAGTACTCTTGACGATCATAATTTAGGCCACAGCATGTTTTTAGTCTAGCATAAAGGAAAAAGAAACTTATTCTCTTTTATGACCTACTGTGAATTAGTTTTGTGCATTTAATAATACTCATAGAAATTAATGAGCTTCCTTAAATATAATTTTTAGATCCTTCAAATACATAAAAGTTAAAATAATATTCAATTTTCAGAGAAATGGGCACTAATGACAAACTTACTATTTCCTGTAGATACAAAGGGTATTTAAGGGATTTTCATAATCCTTTTACTTCAAACTCTCTAGATCTATGTCTTTCAAGCCAACAGTATCTCCTATAAATTTGGAGGTTAGGTCACCAGCAATTTCTTCCCTCTTTTAGGGCTATGATTAACTTCTATGAAGAGTGAAAAAAATCTTCAACATCTCCGCCTTAGATTCTTTACATACTTTGTGAATTATGCCAGCAATAGGTAATAAGACTCTGACTTGTAGAGTAGATTGGAAATCAGGAGCAACAAGTTTAGTTAACACTTTAGGGATTGAGTCACTGATTCTTGGCAGAATTATCTCAAGTCAAGTGTGCCCCACTGACTTCCCAACATATGAATTTTTCATTCTTAGATACTCCCCTTCTCTGCAGTGGGACAAGCATTTCAAGGAGAATGCTTCTTTCCTGTTTTGTTTGCTTGTTTGTTTTTGTTTTGAGAGAGTGTGTATATGTATATGTGAGAGAGAGAGAGAGAGTGGGGAAAAGAGGGAGAAGAAGAGAGAAAATCCCAAGCAGACTCCAGGCTCAGTGGTGCAGAACCTGACCCAGACTCCATCTCACAACCCTCAGATCATGACCTGAGTTGAAATCAAGAGTGAGAACGTTAACTTACTGAGCCACGCAGGTGCACTCCTCTTTCATGGTTTTTGAAAGGATGACAGCTCTGAGAGTAAGTGGATAACTACATTTGTATTGGATATTTACATTCTTTAACTAAATACCTAACACACACACACACAGAGAGAGAGAGACACACACACATTCTATCAACTACCCACTCATTCGGTAAGCTTTAGTTTTCTCATAGTTTGTGAAAAATATTACCAGCTTTGGAATTACAAAGACCTGGGTTCAAATACAGCCCTGTCATTTACTAACACTATCAGATTCAGTTTTCTCAGTTGTAAACATGGGAGAAATACCTACCTAACAGAGCTACTATGCAGATTAAATGGGATGCCCTGAAATGAAAGCAACTGTCACTTAATAGGTACTCAGCTCATTAGTGCCCTTTGTCTTATTTATACTTTTTTAAAAGATTTTATTTATTTATTTGACAGAGAGAAAGATCATAAATAGACAGAGAGGCAGGCAGAGAAAGAGGAGGAAGCAGGCTCCCACTGAGCAGAGAGCCCGACATGGGACTCGATCCCAGGACCCTGAGATCATGACCTGAGCTGAAGGTAGAGGCTTAACCCTCTGAGCCACCCAGGCACCCTTATTTATTCTTGACAAAAGTTTCTTGTGCTTACTCAACTGGCAGGAGAGGAGGGGAATTAGGAGGCTGAAAAGAATTCTCCTCACTCCCAAAAAAAAAAAAAAAAAAAAAAGAATTCTCCTCACCCATTCCCCCATGCCACATACATTTTCCTCAGAAAACATGCCCCCTCTTTGCCCCTGAAAAAAAAATAACAAAACATGCCCAAACCTAATTGGCTGTCACTTGTGCTGTTTGTTGATCATTTACTGAGCGACATCAGGGTAAAAATAGGTACTCCTCTTTATTTAACATCAAGTTTTGTATATCTGTGGGTTTGTAAGCAAGGTCTGATCTTACATAGAGAAAAGCAACCAGGAAACCTATCCTGAGCAAGGACGTTGATGCATAAATTCCTGAGAGGCTTCTCTGTAGGAAGAAACCACATGATGATGAAGGACCCAAAGCCTCAATGCATCTTCAGCAGTTATCACCAAATCTGGGGCTTGTTGTTCCCTTATGGGTATTATAAAAAGCTTTTAATAAAAGCAAATAACAAGGAAGGGTACAATTAATTGCCAGCAAGGGAATGGCTCCAAAGAGTTCCTGGTCAAAGTACTTGAAACTTCTCCATGGTGAAATCAGGACAACCACAAAAAGCAAATTGGTAAAAGTAAAAAATTGAGTAAATGCCAGACATTCAGTTGTACTTTACTTTTATCTTGAAAAAAAGTCCAAAAATCTGGTTTTAGATTAGCTTGTTTAAACATGTCTACTGACACATATAGGAATACAAATGCTCTCGTTTTAATCCAAGGTATGCTCCCATGAAGGATTCTTGATCAATAATGGAATCTCTTCCAGACAAAATTATTTTGGGTAGCTAACACTAAAAGAGAATAGTTTTGTAATCCCACCTTTGAAGCAACTATATTGTCTTGTTTTGCAGACAATAACAACCTCTTAGCTTGTGGGAGCTACACAGTGGAGGAGCAAGCCAACATTTGCAAGGCCGTAGAGCCAAGAATGGCTGGCAATGCCTAGGGGAGCCCCACTGCACAGACTTGAAAAGCGCCAGGCCAGTTCTTAGGTTTGCGCATGGCACTCATGATAAAGGAGGCACTGTATTTCTACACAAATGTCAACAGTTTGCTTCGACTGTCATATCTTTCTCAGATGAGATCAGGCGTGTTCAGGGTGGTATGGTTGTAGACTGTCCTATCTTTTCCAAATAGCAGATGCAAAAATAATCAAGCAGTACTTGCACAAGATATTTATAAATCCATCAGTATTATCAGAACATTTAAATGACAAATTATAAATAAAGTAGATTACGTATCATAGCAGCAGCATTACTTCAAGCCCCATAAAGGGAGTTTTTGCATGAATACAATATGGATAGATCCTATAACTTGAAACTGACATTTTGTCATTATAAAATATGACTGTGCAAGTTTAAAATTTTTGGCCTCTGAAACTAATAATACACTACATGTTAATGATTGTATTTAAATAAAAAAATCAAAAAAATTATTTTGAAAACACAAATTTGGTTATTTTTAGTGGTGTTTTTTGGGTCTTTTTTTTTTGGTAGTAGGTAAAATACTAATCATAGCAGAAACTCTGAAATAATTCAGTATGTTCGTAACCAGACTATAGTACATACAGTGGCTAAATAGCTAGTAACTCAGTCTTGCAATCAGACAATCTCATAGTTGTTGGCTTATGAAACGGCGGGGGGTGGGGGGGCAGAATTTCCAGGAAGTTAGATGAATCAGTTAGGCTCCTGTGAAAGGTGGGTCTAGGCCAGGAGCACGGAGGCACAGTCTACAATCCAAGAGAACCAAAAGAACAGCTGCCCTAAAATCAGAAAATCTGTTTTAGACCCCTTCCTTTACCTGCATTGCATTCTTTGAACTTAAATCTCTCACCTATAAAATGAGGGCATGGGCTTACAGCATAGAGCCATTATGAGCCTCAAGCTGGATAAAATATCAGCAATGGTTTGTAATTCTTGAAGTGTAAAGCCAACATAAAATAAAATGTGTACTCAATGTCAGGGACTCCTCAATGATAAATCAGGAAGTAATACCAAATGATTCAAGCAGCAGGACTTGTAGAGACCTAAAGTTAGAACTGCCCCTAGCAGCTCTGCTTGAGGAATTCTGATATCTCCATTCAGCCTGGGTAGCAACTGCAAAGTCTGAGGGCCACCGTCTTCCATTCTCCTGCCTGTGCCCAGACTTTGGGAGAGGAAGGAAGGTATATAAACTAGGCCCACATCTTGGTTATGTTGTTTCCTGATAAAGGTTGGGCAGAAGCCCCAAATACAGGGATCTAGACACATTACTTTTGCATTATATATACTTCAGAATTTCTCTTTAAAATAATGTTTTCTTCTAAAATTTTAATGTACTTATAATTCTATGAATTTACATATTTTTCTCTCTACTATTTAACACAAAAATTGTCTAGGACCAAAAATTAACTTGGTCTCCTATACAAGTTATAATTTCTCATTGTGAAACTAAAGACCTAAATATACTCATTGTGGGAATATAAAGAAGGCCGTGTTAACCACAGTGACTTCAATTTGTAGTGATTAACTGTTGAACTCAAGACCACAAGGTAGAGAATCCCAGGCCCGGATTTTATGAGCTCTGTGACATTGGCTAAATGATCATTCCTCAGTGTGCCTCATTTTTCTTCAAAATGGGGATAATAAGAGTACTTACCTCCAAGGGATGTTATGAATTAATCGCAGTGAGTTAATACTTACAAAGCGCTTAGAATGTGTCTTATATACCATGTATATTAAATAAACTGCATCTTTCCATCAAATCTTAATGGAAGATAACATTTCCACAAACATGACCTGAAGTTGTTATTATAAACCAAATGCTTCCTCTCATTCCTTACCTTATTTAGCATCTGTTATTTCATCTCTTGACCCCAATCACAAGATAAAGAATATCAAACTAGAGAACTCAAAGAACTTGGGGCGCCTGGGTGGCTCAGTTGGTTGGGCGACTGCCTTCAGCTCAGGTCATGATCCTGGAGACCCGGGATCGAGCCCCACATCGGGCTGCCTGCTCAGCGGGAAGCCTGCTTCTCCCTCTCTCACTCCCCCTGCTTGTGTTCCCTCTCTGCCTGTGTTTCTCTCTGTCAAATAAATAAAATCTTTAAAAAAAAAA